>JASDQU010104754.1:0-43254 GCA_032191745.1 Picea mariana | reverse complement strand
CGGTTCAACGGTTTTTAAAACACCGAGTGCAACCTAGAGAGAATGAGTCTACCCTAGGGAATGCCTGTCCTTGATTGCTGAACCTGGACCATTCACCTAACTGGGCCATTCCTCCGACACTAATCATAGTGCAACCTGGATAGAATGAGTATGCCCTAGGGATTGATTGTTCGAACCATTTCCTAATGGAAATGACTGTCCTGCACCAACCTTCAAAATGGACCATTCTTCGAAACTGCTCACAACTGTGAACTTCAAAAGAATGACGGCTCGACGAGGCGGACCATTCTACTTGACCATTACTTCGAGTGACTACCAAGAAGAATGACCGTCCTAGACCATTCCCCCACACTGGCCACAAGGGGAATCACTTTCTATGGTACATCAACAATCTATCGAACCATTTTCATTACTAAAATGACTGTCCGATCTGGACCATTTTCCAAACTGGAAAATGCCTGTCCGTCATAAATCTCAAATCACTTTCCAAACTGGAAAGGAACTGCTCATCCTGGACCTTTTTCCGAACTGAAAAATGACTGTCCATAAATCAATAACACATCAGTGCTCCCTCCTAACCTGGGAGTAATCTCTTCCTTTTTCAATAAGGAAGTCGTCTCCACGAGCCCCAGCTTGCAAACTTTTCATCTTGGACAGAGGTTTTACCAAAATATCTGCTATCTGCTCATCTGTGGAGATATATTGGAGAACCACTTCTCTTTTTTGGACTTCATCACGGAGAATGTAATGCTTGATCTCAATGTACTTTGGTCTGTTATGGAACATTGGTTTTCTCTGAAGGCTTCATATAGATCTGATCATTACAATATATATCATGGTTGAATTCAACACTTCTGTTTTCTGCTAGCTCATGACATCGTGGCAAGGCTCAAACTAAAACATATCCAAGTAGCACTTCTTCTGTCATCATGAGAGTTTGCCATGGATTAGCAATCCATCATCCCAGACTTCTGAGTAACTATTCTAATACACTATCTCTGTCATAGAAAGTTTTCACCATGCTTCTGCTGTATATGAGATACTCTGCATCAAGTCATTTGAATCCATACAATGTCTTCTTATATCTGCATACATGGGTCTCTTTCTGGTATACCTCAAAACCTTGAGATTGCTTTACATAAGCTTCTTCCTCAAATGCTCTATTGGGAGAAGTCTTTTATAACCAACTAATGTAAACTTCAATCCATGGATACTGCAAGAGATATAATAGATCATATAGAGGTATATCTGGTTTACAGGAACAAGCTGTTATCATAGTCTTCTCCTCCTTCTGGAAGAACCTCTAGTTTTGAATGTCGCAATGCTTCCATTCATATCCCTTTTTCACAATTTTTTACTGTTCTTCATCATAACTTCCATTTCTTCTGTTTGGTTGCTTCTAGTGGGTTCAAACCAAGCTGGTAGTCTTGTGATTCTCGGTATAATAGCTGGTTGTTCTGGATTTTCATTCTTTCTTGGGATCTTCATGTTCTTCCTCATGTTTCACTTTAGCTCTTGGGTCCATGGAGTCTTCTATAGATTCCATGCCCTGAAGATTCCAACTTCTTCCTTTCATCATGGGATCATGGATGTAGATGTAATATTTTGTAAAGGTGCACTATACAACTCAGTATGGGTGATATGTGTAATGCTTATAAATCAAAATAAAAAAAAAGTGGACCATTGATTTTCATAACTTAAAAAATTATATATAATATTGTAATTCATCAACAATCATCCATTTAACCCAAGATCTTTTAAGAATTGAGGTTGTGGCTCAATTTCTTTTTGATCCTTTTGAATGTCTAATAGTTTTGGGGTCAATATGTGTTGAATTTTTGAATACTAGACTAACGGCAGTAAATAACTAGGATCTCAAGAAGATTAACCAAGCACAATTTACAAAACAAAATTATGGGTCTGCTCGTTTTTCCATAGGCAATGCTCTTCCATTGCCACCCAACCATAGGCATCCTCAAGTGCCACCCCCGAGCAGAGCACAAAAGTTATCCTGGGAAACTCTTCTACACAAGGGAAGAAAACCCAACACCTTTTCCTATAGAGAAGATCCATGCCAAAGACAGGATAACCAAGAACAAGCTCTATTCACTAGAGCAAATCAATAAGAAAGAATCCAACAATACTTATCTCAACAAGGAGAGAACTCAGCAATGTAAACCCTAGCGCACAACCAAGACTGAGAGATATAGACTTGCACGTTCCTTCCTTCAACAGTTGCAGCTGCAAATCTCTTCCAAACTTGTGCTATGTAACGTGAGAGAGTGTGTCAAAATGAGAAGGGCGCCTCCCTTATTTATACTAATCTGACCAGTGAACTTTTCTCAGTGGGGCCGACTTGTCCTTTTTGAAAAATATATATTTACTTTATCTTTTTTGGTAGAGCGACTTGACTTCTGTAGCAATAGATTTCTTTTGGGGCTTCTTTAATTCTTTCAATGGTTTTCCTTTGACATCTTGGCATCTTCTTCTATAAGAAAGGTTGTCCCGGAGGTGAATACCTCCCGCAGCTACCAAAAACATCAACAATATGGACCTATGTTCGTCGTAATTGTGGGTAAACATTGTGTTTAAATAATGTTAAATCAATTAAAACTCCATCGAATAGTTAAAAACTTCATCCAATAGTTTTACATTTTCTAAATTCCATTTCAGTATTATCCATCATATCACTATTAATTTTTAAATACTATCTACCTAATGTATTGTAATATAAAGTAATGAATAATAATATTATATTAATATTGACAGTATGCCATGACCATGAGGTGCAACCATTATTTTGTAGAAAATGCTCCTTGTTTACTATTAGATAAAACAATATTTACATAGAAGACATTCTATACAAAAAATGAAGGCCTACTAGCGCAACCACCACAAGCAGAAGCTAAAGGCAATAAGTGTCTTAAAACAAGTAATAAATATAAAAAAATCTCTTGATCCCGTGTACATTATAAATTAGGACTTAGCATACCAAAAATAAATGTAATAATAGTTCAAAATTTAAGAGCCTTAAAAGTGCGGACATGATAACCAAAAAATTCTAAAGGAAAAAGATCACAATGCAACCAATATTAGACTCGAGGTGGGTATATTGTCCTTGTCATTCTTAGGTGGCTCTCTCTACCCTTGGTTCCATGGATTGAGTTCAAGAGAATTGACCTCCTAATTGTTATTCTTTTGTTGCTTCTTGTCCTTGGAAATCCCAAACAATACTATAGGAAACTTATCATTTAGGGGCCAAGATTTAGTACTGCTTGGACAATGATGGCAATGCTCTCAATGCTCCCTTTCAACCCAACCAACACGATGTCGTGGCCGATCACCATTCCATTGAGACTGCTGCAATTTGGGAGACGGAGTTGAGGAAGTAGTTGGGGGATCTTGACTCTTTGTGCAAGACGCACCACCCCAATAATTGAGAAGCTAGTACAATTGTGAAACACACAACTTCAATTTCTAGACTCGTGCTATAATTTATAGAGAGGTTGCTACAAATTGAAACTTTGTCAACATTTGGAAAACATCTTATTTGAAGGAGGTACAAACACAATATCATTTATTCTTTTCTAGAGTATCATTTTAATTCGAATAAGTTTCCATGGAGAATGAAAATCCATTGTTCAAGATGTTGTCTCCTATGAGGGATTCCTTCCAAGAGAAGCAGTTGGGAATCAAATTGACACAAAGGTCAAGATTGATTTATCGAGTATATTTGGAAAATGAGTAGATCCAAAAAAGATGTTTGCGGGATTGGGTTGATTGAAAAAAGGATATTTACGGTGTGGGATGTGATGGTGAACTAGACGATGGCTAGCAGTTAGGCTTCCCAAAATGAGGGACCAAGTGAAAAAGGCCTTGATTGTTGAGAAGTGTAACTCGGAAGGTCTTCTCCATGCATGGCGTCCTAGCATGGAAGAGGACAATGAAACTTAGCCAAATCCATTAATTAAACTCCTTCCCAAGTTTTGACTTAGGAAAATTACAATTGATGTTTTATATTCTTCTGTTGAGATTAATGAGTGGCTTTTCTAAAGTTAAAGTGAAATAATTTA
Source organism: Picea mariana (assembly GCA_032191745.1). Taxonomy (NCBI): domain Eukaryota; kingdom Viridiplantae; phylum Streptophyta; class Pinopsida; order Pinales; family Pinaceae; genus Picea; species Picea mariana. The sequence goes on along the minus strand of JASDQU010104754.1, from coordinate 39,181 downwards.
AGTGAATAGCTTTTAATATTAGCCATTGATCTCATTGGAGGGCGGAGAGGAGATCTCATCCCTTGATCTCTTTGAGATAGGGTTTCTCACTCATTGGAGGATATATGAAGATTGATTTGGTGGCTGGGCACACTATTGAGAGAGAGAGGAGGACGAATTGCTTCAGTTAGTGACTGGTCCTTGAGGGTTTGATGGAGCGATTTGTAGCAGGGACAGAGAAGGTTTTTATTGGCAGATCAACTTGTCTTCTCAGTTATTTGCAGAGGCAAACTTCACCACAGAGAAACAACCATACGAGTGACGCAGCTGGGCTGTACCATTGTGCAGAGGTCAAATCTGCTGAGTTGATTTGTGTTGTTCTAAGGTTGCTGGGATTGGAGAGTAGCCATACATCTGCTGGGTTTCCTCAGCAAATTAGTATAGATCGATTTGCTCTGTAAGAAACCTCTATATCTACTGCTGCAATAATAATAAATCCACAAATCTGCTGCACTGCTTTTCCCTCTGGGGTTTTTCCAGGGACTATTGTCCAAAAATTATTGTGTCACTCATGTGATCTGTTTGCTGTCATATTCCTCATTGATTCCTAGATTTATTTCTGCTGTGTTATATTATTATTGCGAAGAAAACCTAGCTCTTTACAAATACAGAAAATCTTTTTATGAAAATAATTTTCTGGGTATTAAAGATTGTGGAATTTGTAGTTAGTGTGAGCTGGGTTTTAGAGTTTTCACATGGTATCAGAGCGGTTTTGCTGAAGTGACAGCATCAAAGGCAGATTGGTTCAGATCTGTTGAAGAGGAAATTGCACAAGGGTTTATTACAGAAGCACATATTTGTTTTGTACAGGGTTTCAACTTTCAACATGAACAACACCACTTTCAGAAATGGCCTTGAGTTTGAAGGTTGAGGATCATCTACAAGGGGTTCAGAACTACGCCACTTGGAAAGAGATAATGACTATGGTGTTGGATGTCAATGATGTCCTTGAGCATACACCAGACAGTGCAGCTGCTCCTACAGATGCAGCACAATTAGCCATTTAGAAGAAGGGTGAGGCTAAAGCAAAGAGCCTAATTCTTGATGGGATTAAAGATCATGTGATCCCACATCTCTCAGAAAAGAATACCGCAAAGGATATGTGGAAAGCCTTGAGCGACCTCTACCAACCAAAGAATGAGAACAAGGTAATGGTGTTGCGTGAGAGATTACACAACTCTAAGATGGCCAAGGGTGAGGGTGTGGTTCCATACCTTACCAGATTGACGTAGATCAGGGATGAGCTCGCTGCAGTAGGCGAGAAGACAGAGGATGCTGAGCTATTGCGTGTAGTAGTGAATGGCTTTTCGAAGTCATGGGACGTATTTGTCCGTGGAGTTGTAGCTCGAGAGAAGCTCCCTGAATGGCAGTGCTTATGGGATGATTTTGTGAAGGTGGAGGCCAGACTTGGTCAGTCTAGTGGATCTTCATCTTCACCGCATATTGTGGATGAAGAAGGCTTGGCTCTTGCGAGCAAAGGCAAGGGCAAGAAGAAGAAAGGTGGAAAGAAGAAGAACATTGACTTTTCTAAAGTCAAATGTTTTCAGTGTCACAAGATGGGACACTTTGCCTCACAGTGTCCGGAGAAGAAGAATAACAACCAATCGTAGATGACGTCTGCAACAGTGGATGAGTTTGCCAAAAGCTTTGAGGAGGATTTTTGCTTTATAGCCCGTATGTCTAGCGCAACAGTCTCAGACATGTGGTTTGTTGATAGTGGAGCATCTTGTCACATGACAAGGCGCAAGGCGTTCTTCACTATGCTACAGGAGGGAGGCGTGAATCTGATTATAGAGCTCGGAGATGACAGGTGCTACAAGGCGCAAGGGGTTGGCATAGTTTCATTTCAGAGGGAGTCGGGTAAACCTATCCGGTTTGTTGACGTACTATATGTTCCCGGGTTGACAAAGAACCTCATCTCGGTCTCTACTCTGGAGGATAAAGGGTATGAGGTCACTTTCCGTAAGGAAAGGGTGTTTGTCAGGCCAACAGGGTCAAGCGAGAAGATGGACAGGATGATTGGGTTCGAGAAGAGAAGGTGTACAAGCTACAGTTTCAACCAGGGAGAGCATTGGTTAGTACAACCACAAACATAGGTGAGTTGTGGCATAGGAGGATGGCGCACATACACTTTGGTGCGTTGGGGCACTTGAGACATGTAGTCACTGGATTGCCTAAGTTCACAACATAGAGACATGACCCTTGCAAGGGTTGTGCAATGGGCAAGTATGCCCGTAGACCATTTCCACCGAGCGAGCACAAGTCCAAGGGAGTATTGGACTTGATACATTCTGACGTATGTGGTCTGATGAGCGTGGAGTTAGTGAGTGGCTTCAAACGCTTTGTTCTATTCATTGATGACTACTTCAAGAAGACTTGGATATACTTCCTAAAGGCTAAGGATGAAGTCTTCGATAGATTTCAAGAGTTCAGAGCTCTGGTTGAGAATCAAATTGACAGGAAGATTCGGGTTTTGAGAATCGACAACAGGGGTGAGTACACCTCCAAGTAGTTTGTGGATTATCGTGCATCAAAGGGGATCAAGAAGGAACTCACTGTTCTTTACAATCCTCAACAGAATGGAGTGGATGAGAGGAAGAACAAGACCATAGTCGAAGCAACATGGGCGATGATACATGATCAGGGTTTTCCATTGTTTTTGTTGGCAGAGGCTAGTTGCATTGTTGTTTATATTCAGAACAAGAGTCCCCACACAACTTTGGGGAAGTTGACAACTGAGGAGGTATTTACAAGTACCAGGCCGAATGTGAGTCATTTTCGCATCTGGGGTAACATATGTTACTGGCACGTCCTTTCGATGAAGAGGAAGAAGCTGGACCCCACAACAAACAAGGGGATTTTGGTTGGTTATAGAGAGGCTTCCAAGGCCTACAGGATCTTTGTGCTAGCATGCAGAAAGATCATTCTGTGTAGGGATGTACAATTCGAGGAGGAGCATCCATTGAGGAGGTCGAGAGATTTGCCAATACATTCAGAGGACCAACAGGGACAAGACTCAGGGGTTAAGACAGAGGAGGCACAAGGTTAGAGCACAGGATCACAACAACAGACACAAGGTATAGGATTAGGTACAAATGTTCAGAGGGAGACTATTGGACAGGATCATCAAGAGCTAGATGATGATGAGGAGTAGCGTGATGCAGTTCCACAACAACAGGACACTAGGCCACGACCTAAGTGGTATAAATCCAAATTTAGTGATTCTAGGTTGGTAGGGCTTCCAAAGAGAAACTTTAGACGAAGTAAAGCACCAAAGAGACTTGGGTACATGGCATTAATGACACAACTTATTGATGTAGAGCCTTCCACTTATGAGCATGTTGCACAACATGGAGTGTGGCATGAGGCCATGATGGAGGAATATGCTTCCATTATGAAGAATGATGTATGGGAGGTGGTGCCCAAGCCTGAGGGCAAGAAGGTGGTTGGATCCAAGTGGATCTACAAGGTCAAGCATGCAGCAGACGAAAGCGTGGACAAGTACAAAGCACGCTTCGTGGCCAAGGGGTTTTCACAGGGAGAGGGAGTTGACTATGAGGAGACTTTTGCCCCGGTGGCCAGATATTCATTGATTAGAATTGTTATTTCTTTAGCAACAGAGATGGGCTGGCATGCTCACCAGATGGATGTGAAGATTGCCTTCCTCAATGGAGTTGTTGAGGAGGAAGTATATGTTGAGCAACCAAAGGGGTTTGAGGTTGGTGTCAGAGAGATGCATGTTTGTAGATTGAGGCGAGCCTTGTATGGGCTCAAGCAAGCACCACGGGCTTGGTACTTGAGGATTGACAACTATTTGAGATAGATGGGTTTCCAGCGGTGTAAGGCAAACCCGAACCTATATTTTCTTGCAGGGGAGGCACCTCTCATACTGGTGTTGTACGTAGATGACCTATTTCTGACAGGGGACGAGCAACTGATATTAGACTGCAAGACAAATCTTGTAGCTGAGTTTGAGATGAAAGACCTCGGGTTGATGCATTACTTCCTTGGTCTAGAGGTCTGGCAACAGGATGGGCGCTTCTTCTTTGGACAGGGGAAGTATACAACGGAGATCTTGTGTAGGTTCAAGATGACAAATTGTAGGCCGATGTCCACACCTCTAGTCACGAACTGGAGGAAGATTGATGCATCAGATTCAAAGATAGTAGACCCCACTGTCTATTGTTAGTTGATTAGATTGCTCATGTATTTGGTCAACACTCGACCATATATCAGCTTTGTAGTAAACTCTTTGAGTCAGTTCGTGGTGGACCCTCAGAGAGTACATTGGATTGCTGCGAAGCATGTGCTTCGCTACCTTAGAGGTACAATGGAGTGTTGGTTATTGTATGAGCATAGTGGTGGAGTGAAGTTAGCAGGATTTATAGATGCTGACTGGGCATGGTGTGCAGAGGAAATGAAGAGTACTTCAGGTTGTTTTAGCATTGGATCCAACATTATCTCTTGGTTTAATAGCAAGCAATGTTCAATAGCATTGAGCTTTGCTGAGGCAGAGTACATGGTTGCTAGCTTGGCAGCATGTGAGGCACTGTGGCTGAGGAAGTTACTCTTGGGATTGTTCAGGTAGGAGCTAGAGGCTATAGTGATTCACTGTGGCAATCAGAGTTGGATCAAGCTCTCTGAAAATTCGGTATTTCATGATCGTAGCAAGCACATTGACATCATGTATCACTTCATCCGAGATTGTGTACAGAGAGAAACTGTGAGGCTTGTCTACATACAGATTGATGAGCAAATGGCAGATATTTTTACCAGGATTTATAGATGCTGACTGGGCATGGTGTGCAGAGGACATGAAGAATACTTCAGGTTGTTGTTTTAGCATTGGATCCAACACTATCTCTTGGTTTAGTAGCAAGCAATGTTCAATAGCATTGAGCTGTGCTAAGGCAGAGTACATGGCTGCTAGCTTGGCAACATGTGAGGCACTATGGCTAAGGAAGTTACTCTTGGGATTGTTTAGACAGGAGCTAGAGGCTATAGTGATTCACTGTGGCAATCAGAGTTGGATCAAGCTCTCTGAAAATTCGGTATTTCATGATTGTAGCAAGCACATTGACATCATGTATCACTTCATCCGAGATTGTGTACAGAGAGAAACTGTGAGGCTTGTCTACATACAGACTGATGAGCAAATGGCAGATATTTTTACCAAGGCACTAAGTAAACAAAAATTCATGAAGTTCAAAGATCAGATGGGGTTGAGGCAGAATCCCTTCCTCGTTAAGAGGGAGTGTTGAGAAGTGTAACTCAGAAGGTCTTCTCCATGCATGGTGTCCTAACATGGAAGAGGACAATTAAACTTAGCCAAATCAATTAATTAAACTCCTTCCTAAGTTTTGACTTAGGAAAATTACAGTTGATGTGTTATATTTTTAAAATTACAGTTGATGTGTTATATTCTTTTGTTGAGATTAATGAGTGGCTTTTCTAAAGTTAAAGTGAGAAATAATTTAAGTGAATGGATTTTAATCTTAGCCACTGATCTCATTGGATGGTGGAGAGGAGATCTCAACCATTCTCACTCTCATTGGAGGATATATGAAGATTGATTTGGTGGCTGGGCGCACTATTGAGAGAGAGAGGAGGACGAATTGCTTCAATATAGTGATTGGTCCTTGAGGGTTTGTTGGAGCGATTTGTAGCAGGGACATAGGAAGATTTTTATTGGTAGATTGATCTGTCTTCTCAATTATTTGCAGAGGCAAACTTCACCACAGAGAAACCACCATACGAGTGATGCAGGTTGACGCAGCTGGGTCGTCCCTTTGTGCAGAGGTCAAATCTGCTGAGTTAATTTGTGTTGTTCTAAGCTTGCTAGGATTGGAGAGTAGCCGTACATCTGCTGGGAAGAGAATCTCTGGGTTTCCTCAACAAACTAGTATAGATCGATTTGATCTGTAAGAAACTTCTATATCTACTGCTTCAATAATAATAAATCCACAAATCTGCTGCACTGGTTTTCCCTCTGGGGTTTTCCAGGGACTATTGTCTCTCATGTGATTTGTTTGCTGTCATATTCTTCATCGATTTCTAGATTTATTTCTGCTGTGTTATATTATTATTGTGAAGAAAACCTAGCTGTAACTATAAATTACAAATACATAAAATATTTTTATGAAAATAATTTTCTGGGTATTAAAGATTGTGGAATTTCTAGTTCTTGTGAGCTGGGTTTTAGAGTTTTCACGTTGATTGGATTGACTAGGGATTTCCATATGTTTATGAGCTAAAAATCCATGTTTTCTGCTTAGGTCTAAGCCTCCATATGTTGTTCAAGTGTCATTGAAGATAGGATTGTTGATTAGCTAATGTTAGCCATGGACAAGTATTTATTTTTTGAAAGCCTTGGAAACATTCCTTTCAATCCTTCCACCTATGAGTTGGAGGTTGCATGCCCAAGCTTAAAGTGAAGGATTATGGAGTTATGTGTTTGATTTTGTCAACGACCAATCTATTTAACTTCTTAATCTTGAAATCCTCTTTAAGCTCCAATCATGGAACCTAGTCTCAAGAGTGTGGGTTGAAGATATCCAAAAAGGATTTGACCCCTCTCCCAAAGATTTTTGAAAGTGAGAACTAAGGGGTTTTCCATCGTGGGGAAGAATAAGCGACCAGCTTGAGGAATTTCATTAAACAATAGGCCAAAGCAAATGTTATGACCCTTCTAACTCAAAAAGTCCCAACAATCTTCTATGCTTTCAAGATTCTTTTGGCCTCAAACGTACCTTTAACTTTGACTTTATCTATGGTCGAAATGTGCGTTGGAAGATTCGATCTCAACCAAGATTTCTTTCCACGAGGAGCTCTTTGGAAAATATGGTTTCTCAAGAGCATCATTCAAGGTTATTTTACTTCCAATACCCAAATAATCCATTTTGCACAAAAGGCTTGAACTTGGGTATGGGTTATAAGATTGCCCATGCCCCCTCACCTCCATTCCCTTGGCGTGCAACAAGGTTCCAACTATTGATGTGAAACCTAGTTGTCCCTTCAAAGTTGTACTAGAGAAAGAGAAAAAGTCTAAGGGACTTTTCACGGTGGTGATCGACACTGGTGAAGGGCATCCAACATGAGTAGTAGTATACATTGTTGGCTGCCCAGATGTTTGTTCAAGTTTGAAATTGGGTGGTCAACGTCATCGACAACATTTCCCCTAACCTATTAATGAGCATCTCCGAGAACTCTTTAGGAGAGGCTTGAAACACAAAAGGACTACCCAAAATTTTGAAGAACTATATATTGGTTGGATCTGTGATCACTCTTGATTTGTAAGCTAGTGTGGTGTGTCATGTAAACTTTGCCTATAAAATTGTGTTTTGACCTATTGGACACTTGAGCCCAAGGCAATGCAGAAAATATCCAAACATTTGATATCAATTGACTCTGGTTCCTCAAGTATGATGAGAAACAACTCATCAACAAAGTGATTATTCGCAAGGGGCCCAACATATTGTTTGGGTATAGGGGTGACTTTGATTAGTCCTTGGCCAACCCGATGAGCTATCAAATAACCAAGGGGCCTACAGAGTTATCTCCTTTGATTTACAAATGTTAATGGAGAAGTAAGATGAATTCTCAAGGAACAACGTCTCAATTAACTTTAGAAAAACAGGCTCAAAACCAAGAGCCCTCAATACGGATAAGATAAAAGGCACCACCACACTTTTCATAGGATTTCTTAAAACCAATTTTGATAAACATGGTATTGAGGCTAGAAAATCTAGCCCATTCTATGCCCTCCCAAACTTCTATACCGTTGTGTACAATGAAGCGCCCTGTAATGAAACCTTTCGGTTGAGGGTAGATAATCTTCTGAAGAAATGCTTAACTTTGAGCACAAGCACTGTGGACAAAATCGTTTATGGAACATTCAACAATGTGATAGGCCTCCAACTCGTGATCAATTTAGTTTGCTAGCCTTAGGGATGAATTTGATAATACCTTTGCTTAAGGTATTTCTCAATGATGGATTTTTAAAGACATATTTGTATCTATCAATCTTGTATGAATTAACAAAGTCCTTAGTGACCTTGTAGAAATTACTTGGAATCCATCTAGTCTGTACTACAAGTGCCTTTTAAGGCAACAACCAAACTCATCCAAAGTCAATGGTCAATCACACAATCTTGTTTGTGCATTCGAGAGATTTCATGGGACCACATGAATACATGTTTTTGTGGTCGCCATTCATTCCTTCGTTAGATCTTGAGAACTAAAAAACATTCTATAGTGAGAAACAAACTCTTTGATGAGGTAGTTCTTTCGGATTCATCGCATTGGTTTTTTATATTCAACGTTTCGGACCAAACCAGTGTGGTCCATCATTAGGAAAAGTTTTTGAGATATGAAACAAACTCTTTTTCAAAATCCTCTTGCTAAGTTAGCCTACCCTTGACTACTTTTATTGTGGAAATTTTCTCCATAGCTTCTTTTGAGGCCAATGACTTAGATAAATTATTTGAAGGCCTATCCTCTGTCTTCAGTGAATGGTGTTTGGCTCATAGGTCATTCCTTTTCGTGCTTCAAATTTCAACAACTCTCAAGTGGTACATGAGCTTCATTGCCTTAGGTTGTAATTCTTTGTTAAAAGGATTGTTTTGAAGGCATTGGCTCATTGACTCCAAACTTCCCTTGAGTTTTTTATTTTATTTTGCTTCCTCCTTATGCAGACAATTTGTCTTCTGTAGCATCTAAGGAATGTAGTGATTCGGGCCATGGCATCCTCCCCTTGGTATGGGTAAAAGCTTCCATACTCTTCTGATGCATTCAAGGCATTTATTGGCTTTTCAGGTGCATTATACTTGTCATATAGTGTGATCTTGTCATACATATCTGAGATGGAAAACTGAATTGGTCGATGATAAGAAAGAGTAGCTTCCACAAGCACTTCATTGGTTGGGGCCCTACATAGCTGAAAAAATAACTTATTTTACTTAGAGAGCATAATTAAATCAAGATGCTTGAAGACCCTCTCATTGCCCTTACAAAAGCTAGACCAAGTGAGCCAAAGCTTTGATGGGTTATTTCTTCTGAGCTTATTGGGGTCATACAACCCAAGCTACAATTTGAGAGTGGTCTTCTTTTTATTGGTGGGCAAGCATTGCATGCACCAATACTTCTTTATCTCTTTTTGTATCAACCATTTTTGAGGTTTCCACAATTAAGCGAATGAACTTTAATGAGCTCGTTGACTATCCATCACCAAAAAGTCGCTTGCCTGCTAGTTTCATTGGTCACAAATGTTGGCAAGGCTTGAGATATGATTGGCTGAAACAAACAAAATCCAAACCAATCACTATCAGGGGTTGACACCTTAGTCAAAAATAAAACCAAGCAATTGTGAGGAAACAAGAGTCACAACCGCACCTTTAGCATATTGATGATTTGAAACAAAGTTGGTCGCGTTTGACCAAATATAGTTCAACATATCTTGTCTTCTTGTAAACACACAATATCCAAATTTGGAAACACAATTTTTATTGTTCTGATTATAATTTTGTAGCAAGGGTTAGAGATCCCCCCGGTATTCCATGACGTTACCTTCATTAAGATTGTGTGGTGATGAATTTGACATTGATATCCTTTGAAGCTTTAACCTTGAGGCAATCCTTAAGGGATCCATTGCGTTTTGTGTTGTCGCCTTCAACAGTTCATGTATCACTTTAGTTTCCCATTGACACTTTCTTTTCCAGATATTAGATTTTAGACCTTATATTATATCTTATTTCTGACTTTTTATATAGGAGCAGTCCTTTGTGCTCCCACAGTGTATTGATACTATTGTACTTAGCAGTCCCATTGACCTATTTGTGGTCATCTGTTGACATTAATAAAACTATCTTATCTTATCTTCACAGATTCTTCTACCAAAAAGACCACTGCAAACAAGATATCTTTCGTTATAAAGAAGTAGAGAACTAGTCTATTACATTATAGGATCTCAGTTGGGCTCCGTTACATAATATACAGTGGGCGCTGTCAAAAGCAACGGTCGTCCACCACCATTCTCATCTCGAAAAAAACTTAATCTCAGGCCATTAAATATTATGGCTGGTCTATTCTTGGGTATACCCAAAATGGAAGAAAAAGAGAAAAGGACCCTTAACTCACCATATTAATAATTAATACCCATAAAACCCCTTTTGATAACCACCTCCCTCCCAGTTCCTTTAAGGGGGATTTAAAAGGAGAAAGAGGTGAACTGGAATGATGTTAATGAGACTCTAAAAACAGAGCAATAGTGTCTCAAGCAGTTATCCAATAAATGCAACAATTTTTACATTAACCAGTATAATTTATGTGTGTGGGTTTGAGCAAACAAAGGGAAGACATTTGCCCCTCTCCCTAAGATAAAATCAGTCCATACATTCTAAAAATTAGACTTTCATTAGATCTATGACTGTACCCTTAATATTAGCAATTTTGAGAATAATATAGAAGTAAAAGGAAATGGAGTTGAAGCAGACAATGATGAAAAATCCAAGGCTGTAACCTGGAAATTAAATAGGAAAATTTTCAATACATATTAATCTCTGAATGTATGAAGAATATTGTCAAAGGAGTTGGTCAGCAGGAAGAAGTATATTGTTGGCAAGAGGCAATCAACATTCTGGCTATGCTCTGCAGTTGAAACATCTCACAAGGCGAGGATATATAATGTACCTAATATACTATAAAATAAAGCAATAAATACCAATAATTCATAATTATATTAATTTTAATAATATGCGACAACTCTGAGTTGCAACCATTGAATGATGGGATGTATCATGTAACAATTATGTTTTAGGACCTAATGTATTGTGTTACAAATCATTTGTCATATCTATATTTTTATTATTCAGACATAATAGTGTTTTTAGGCCTAATCGATATGCGGACATTTATCAATGTAAAATGGATCATATCATCTCCAGGGTCTGTGTCACAGTTCTTTCACATCGGATAATCTATTTGGCCAAGAGACCTTCGTTTTTGTACTCTAGAGTGATGAAATCATGATACTTAATGTGCAACCATCATATATTTAATGGTTTGAGTGAATCAGAATCAACAAAATCAAGCCGAACTAGATTCCAAGCAGTGAATTATCTGTGAGAAGTATTTTCAAACCATGGATCTGAGCAAGTAGAAAAGTGTTCAGCTAAAGAATCTCATTCCTTGTGAACGTTTGCAGCAAGGATTGATTGTGTTAAGAATTCAACATAAACATCATACAAATTAAAAAAAAAGATTAAATTTTAAGGGGCAGAACTTCAACGCTTCATTAAACTCATGGATGTAGTAGTAGCAGCAGATTTGATACACTCGTCACATTCACAACTTCTCAATTTGAGCTCATACTTATCGAGCAATTTTACCGATATGTTTTCCCTATGTAGGAATCTAGATCATTTTTCTTTGCTTCAGTTACAAGTCATCAAATGATTTCAGTTACACTACATTTCAATTCCATTGGCAATATTACGTATTAGTTACAATTTGTGAGCAAAATAAACATTAACTCCAACGCACCCCTTTGATGATTATTATTATCTTTTCCTTAACACAGTAGCAGCAGATTTCAGTTACTCTACGTTACAACTCCACTGAAAATATTCTGTTGTAGTAACAATTTATGAGCAAAATAAACATCAACTCCAACACTTTCACTTGATATTTCTTCTCCTGGGCACAGAAGACATTTCTGGACCTTTCAAAACTTCCCCTGCTTAAGGCTTTTGCGAATATATTGGCAAGTTGATCCTTGTGAGATTTTACACACACATACCCGGTCAGGAATACACATGAATGAGAAAGAGTGGGTTGATACATTAAGATGATGCAATGTCTCATTACATAGTAGAAGAGAGAAGGATTATGTTAGGCAACTCCCAAATACTTAAATATTAACAACTACATTAATGGCTACATTAAATGCCCAATTATTAAATCTCTTTATTAGTGAGCATTTATTATTCATCTAAGTCCTAAGTTCTAAATACGACCTTTATCTCCAACACTCTTCCATAATGGCCATTTTACATGCTTGTTCAAAATACAAAAATGCAAAAGCTTTGGACAAGCAAGATGTTTGCAGTCCACAAGATCAGATCTTCAAAATAGTGATTTAAAGTCAACTGTATCCGGCAAGGTTGATGAAGTACAATCTATGTCACCATACTGTACAGGCTGTATGAGAGCCAATGTTGGCTGAATGGTCAGCCTTTCCACCATTGGCATAGAACTTTGCCTGTTCATTGAACTTGCCTCCTCCACATCTTGGGATATCAAGATTTTGTGTTTGCTTGTATAAGGAAGCACTTTGCTTCTCTGAGGAAGCACCATCATCTTCACCCTCCTTGTAGGTTCTTCTTCTTTACCACTTCATCTTCACCCTCCCTGAGGGTCCTTTTCTTATTACTGCAGATAATGCATAATAGACCTGTGGTTTTCCTTCTCTTCTTTGACTTGTTTCGGCAGCAACATCATCTAGGGTTTCATTTCCCGAGCTCTGTCTCACGAGAGACCTCCATGGCCTAGGCATTATGGCTGAATTTTTYGTGAAATTGCAACCATCTTTTTGCTGAGCTAATCCTGCATTCTCAACTTCTATCAATTGGAACAAACCTTGTTCTTCCATACCCATASAAACCATCATTTTGCTATTTTTATCAACAAGAAAAGGCCTATCATCACTGAAATTTATATGTAGGTGTGGGGTATGCTTCATTATACTAATGGAAAGTAGATTTTTCTCCAAAATAGGAACATAATAAACATCTTCAATCATTACCTTTTTACCACTTAGCTGAAGCAGGAAATTTCCCTTTCCTTTAACCTTGTATTCTTCTCCGCCACTCAGCACAATAGGATCAGACTGAGATTTATCCTCTATAAAATCAACATACCAGTCAACTACATTGGTAAAATGTTTAGATGCTCGTGAATCAACTTACCAATCAACCTTACCACTCAATGAATCCTTGTTTGTGGCCATGAACACATATAACTCTTCCTCCTTCCTATGTTCAACCACATTAGCGTGTTTCTTGGCTGTGCTTTTCATTGCACAACCGTTTCCTGCAAAATCTGCTTATATGCTCTAATTTTCCACATTAAAAGTATTTAATTGCTTGTCTACTTTTACCTAACTTGGAATATTTATCTCCATCATTCTCTTCCCTTTGTTTGCTAATCTTGCTCTTAAACTTCGCTGCAAGTGCTACCTTAGAAGACTCATTAACACCATTATTCCCAACCCATGTTTTCCATTTCTCTTGTTGCAAAAGCTTAGTGCTCAACTGCCCAAGTTTCAGATCTTTATCGGTACTAGTAATGTTCAAGGTTTCAATAAAATTTGCATAGAAAGAAGGCAAACTTTTCAAATTTATTACCATTATATCTTCTTCTTCCATTGTCCTGTCAATTGATTTTAGTTGATCTCTGATAACTTTGATTTTTAAGAAATGATCTTGCAAGGAGTCAGAATCCTCCATTTGAATTGAGAATAACATATTTTTAAGGAAAAAAGCTCTACATTTGTTTGAGGTTTCATGCATCTTCCGAAAATTCCCCCACATGACATATGCTTCATTGTCATCTTGAACTTTGGGAAGCATCTCATTAGTTATGGAGAGCTTGATCAGCATCACAGCCTTTCGATTCTTAGCATCATGCTCTGCGTGGACATCTACATTGGTCTTACTCCATACTTCTTTTCCCAATACAAGTTTGTCCAAACATCTGTATTCAAATATGGCTAGCATCTTCTGTTTCCATGATTTAAAATCCTGACCATTAATTTTTTTGTTTCCATTCAACATGATATGAGTGAGATAAGCTGGCCACTTTTCTAGGGTTTAAAAAATTATTGTTCTATGTCCCAAAAATCAGAAAACAACTCTTCTCGATTATCACTTTTAATTTCTAATTACAAATGCACCTCTTCAAAATTAATGTCAATACAGGGTAAGTATTTAACAATCATAAAACTTATGTGTATGAATTCTCTAGCCACAGATTGTGTCAAGAAGACCCAAATATCACAGATGGATTGCTTATTCAATGGGAATGTTGCACAGATTCTTTTGAAGTGTGCTTCAATTCCCACACCCATTTAATTCCTCAAAATAGGCAGCTTGATTACCCAAATGGTGTCGGCTTCTTTTAATTCAATGGGGGCCGATTCCTCTATATGGTGGTGTTTTCAGTTCTAAAAATTTCTTTATGGACCCCCACACTCATGCAAAGGTTTCTTGTTGTCTTGTCTTTGCGGGTCACAGTGAACACTAATAACAATGGCTATACCTTAACCTGCAGCTCACATGAACTTTGCTCTAGCAGTTCCCTATTTGGTGGACAGTTCAATCTCAACGGTGGCCTCTCACTGCGAACTATCAAACCCTTCAATGCTGTGTTTCTCTCTATGCGGCAGCTCGGCCCTCCTATTTGGAGTCTCCTCCTCTCTGTAACTGTAACCAAATCCAGCAACTTTTGTTCTGGTAATGAACCAACATGTACCTTCTTCCTCTGACCACCACTGCTGGTGGCCGACTCTTATCATTTTTTGATTTGGCACCTATTTGACGATTCATTTCCTCTTAATCTCTGATTGAGACGTTATTCTATGACCAGCTGTGATACCTTTCTTCTCTTATGACTATGCCGGCTTGACTTCTCTTACGTGGACCTCTATAGGTATCTACTATCTACTTTACAGCTGAAAATCACCAAATTCACAAACCCTTTTCTTTAATTAGAAAATACAACTCTGCCTGTGTCGTCTCCATTTTTATCCATGTACGTTAACTCTTTTTGATGTATAGAAGTTGTGAGATAAGATAAGATAATTTAATTAATGTTCTCAAATGGCCAAGTGATAGGTCAATGGGAGTAGAGAATACATTCAGTGTCCAGTAAACAGTGGGTGTGTCGAGAAGACTCCTAGAGCTAAAATGTTATCAAAATACAAGAGATATAAATGACAATAAAAGAAAGCGAAGCACAAAAGCGAGGCAAACCCTACTAGACACAAGGCCCTAGCTCCACATTGCCATCATAAGTGGAAATAAAAGTAGATGAAGAGGAGGGAGAAGAGGCCTCGGCTCTCATCAATGATTGTGAAGGGACTGATGTAAACTTGATGATGTTAACCAAAGAGTGACCAGGGCTGAGGGGACCTGGCTGTACAACCCTGGGAGGGACAGAAGGCCGAGAAGAGAAGGAATTCTCAATGGGGGTTAACAATAGGGCCAGAAAATAAAAGAAGAGGAATTCTCAAGGTGTGAATGTCAAAATTTTTTCAAGGAGTAGTGACTTTAATTGTAAATCACTATTGCTAGGATTGCATCACAGACAATACTGAACTTTTTTCCAGTGCACAGACAATACTGAACTTGCGTAAATTTGACAGCAAAATTATGCAATGTGAAAGTTTAAAATAAAAAAATGTATAGACTGTAAGGAAATTATGGGCTATTGTAGATGGTCAAGAAAACAAACTAACTAGGGCAGATGAATGAGGAAATTTGATGATAGAGACAGAAAGGCACCGACGATAATTGGTATGGCTGTAAGCAAATGAAATTGTCCCACGAATTCAAGATGTGGAATCATCCAATGCAGCATGAGGAATATTATTAAGCCTATATAAGATGCCAAAATGAACATGGGTGCTCTATCAATTATACAGCCCGACAATGACAGAAAGGGGCACACTAACAGAAGATTTAATAAAGCCAAAAGACATTAGAAATTGRCTGATTACCATTGGAGACAAAGTGGGAAGGAAGGATCTGGTTGCGATCACCTTAAAGAGTCTGTCAAAAACATATAGGTATTTGTTACAAGTTTTAGTTTGTCTAAAAGTTTAAGTGAATAAGATAAGATAAGATAAGATAATTTTATTAAAGTCYAACAAATGACCACAAATATGTCAATGGGACTACTAAGTACAATAGTAACCATACAGTGTGGGAGCTCAAAGAGCCACTACTATATAAAAAGATGGAAAGAAGATATAATCTAAGATCCATAATTTAACAGCTGGAAAAGAAAGTGCTGATGGGAAAACTAAAGTGATGCCTATACTGCTGAGGGCGACAATCAAAATGCCTAGGGATGCCTCGGAGAAGGATACAAGGGGAATGAAAGATGCCTCAGTGCCCAGTGGACCTGTCTGTTGAAGATGAGGAGGGAACACTGCACTCCTGTGGGCCATTCACCTCTGTGTAAACATTTGATGAATTAAAGAAGCATGAATAAATATCTGGTCTACCATTGCAAGAAGAATGAAGAAGCAGAACATATGGTGATAATGAACATGCATTTGCTACAAAAGAAGAAATCAAATGTAACAATATTGAACCAGTCAAGGCGGGGTCAGTCAAGTGAACCCTAGCAAAAAAAGACGAAAGAAGTTGACAAAATAATCACATAATTTTAGTAGTTGGGAAGCAAGAAGAAGCAATTCAAAATCTGATAAAATATGTTTCTATTGTGGTAAAATATTTGCACGATGAAAGAGAATGTACCAAGAGAAAGCATGATCTTTCACACTCAAAATGAAACAAGCATGCATGCAATACCTTTAAAAAAGAACAAGATGATGGAAGAACAAAAATCAATGGAAGTAATGATTAATTGTTTACATCATTGATTGCTGAAAACTCTTGCAAAGTGTACGGTACCTTGATTCAGGAGCAAAAAGACACATGACCTGGAACAAAGATTGGTTTGATTCACTAGGTGATGATGATTAGCAATCTGAGAAGGTTTCAGTAGGTAATGATAGTGCTCAAGAAGTCATAGATAAAGGCATGATTCCCATAGAGACATAGAATGCTGATGTAAAAAATGTGAGTCATGTGTTCTATGCTCTGGTATTAAAGAAAAAATTGATATCTGCGAGGCAAATTGCGAGGCAAATTGTGAAGCAGAATTACATAATTGAATTTGATGAAGATAGGTGTCTATAAAAGACAAATTAGACCATTAGAGGGTAGTTGCAAAAAGGGAATAAGGAAGGTGACTTATACAAATTTGTAGCAACAACAGTTTGTCAACAAGTGTTAATGGTTGATGAATGTAACAAGAGAATTATGGCATCAAAGATTTGGTTATTTGAACTTTTGTGATCTCTTTTTGTTAAAAAGACTTAATATGGCACAGGCCACACGGTTTAGCTAGCATTCTACCTGCTACCTTCCTTTTTCTAAATCTTAGATTTGACAAGCCTCTTACAACAATTGAGAAGCCAATCCCAGCTGGCAGGATTTTGAGATTAATCAGAGTTCCTTGAAGTTTGAACTGAAAAGTTTTCTAGTGAGATTTTTATTATATGAACAAATAATTGCTTTGTCATTGCCACCTTTTGAGATTTTCCCGTAGAACCAAATGAACAGCCTATAGAGTGCCTGTGCAATATGATACTCCTTATCTGCACACAAATTGATTAACACTCATTATATCTGGATTCTGAAGTCTTGAGAGGCATCTGCTACCTTCGTTCTCCTCAAGCTTGGATTTGACAAGGCTCCTACAACAACTGAGAGGGCCATCACAGCTGGCAGGATTTGGAGATCAACCAGAGTTCCTAGAACAGAAATGTTTTCTAGTGAAATTTTAATTATATGAAGAAATAGTTGTCTTGTCATCCCCAACTGTTGATTTTCCATAGATCCTAATGAATAGCCTACAGAATGCCTGCACAATGTGAGACTGCTTAGCTGCACACAAATTGATAACAATCATTATATCTAAGGTCTTGACAGTAGTCCGATCCTATACTATAAGAGGTATTAGATGCTGAAATACTTAGAGAGGAGTTGGAAAGAATCGAAGTGGTCTAGCTGCTCCATGTGCCTTGTAAACCTTCAGAAACTATAGTTGTTAGGAGTAATCATCAATATACATATAACACATCATGAAGATTCAGCCAAAGCAAAGAAGAAGAGTGGTGTGCTGTCTCTGGTTAATTTACAAACCTTTGCTTGACAAAACTCTAATCATAACCGAGAGAGCCTACCAAAACCTAACGATGTTGTGATGAACCAGAGTGCTCTTGCCTTCAAAGGAAAGGATTAATATGGAGATGTATTCTGTAAATTTTGCAATTTTTGGTCAATCATCTGTGCAGAGACAATGCCAGCCAGACCAGACGACTCAGTTCTGGAGGTCCAGTTCATTTGAGTAGTACTAGCGATATACATACTGATATCCACATATGGATTATTGTCCATTCCCTTTATCTCTGTCTCTTTCATTTGTGAAATAAATGTTACATGATAAGTAAGCTACTCTGTCCCATAGGTCATGTAACCTTGTGAATGTTTCAATAAAATCTATCGATCAATCTATCTATCAATCTCATCCATGGCCTTATCAATTTTCCTGAAGAATTTACCAGCAACCTTTAAGTGACCTTAGCATTGCACGACTTCTTATCTGCAGTTAAAATTTTGAGCATTCTTTTTTAAATGATGTTTGATGTTAGTCAGATCCTCTGCCTCCACACTTTAGCTTCAGTTTTGGCTCAGATGAGACTTAGGATAGGAGGCCAGACCTGCCTCTGTCCTCCTTTGATTCATCAATTTAGTTGTGGTTCACAACCATTATTAGTTGCCCTATTTGTTTTGCTCTTGCCATTTCTCTTTGATTCTTTTCGATTTTGTTTGTGCTTTTAATTTGGCTTTTGTTTGAAACATTGTGGTTTTGATCCAACCTTTTTCCCACACTCATATTTCTTTTCTGCATTTTCAAAGCTTTGGAATTGGATGATTTAGTTTACAGTGCATGAATACAATCTCACATATTTTCAAAATATCAACATGTTTGTCTTGTTTTTCTGCAGGATTGTTCAGGTGATGATTTTGCCAAAGATAATGTTGAACGGGATGAAATACGCCTGACAGAGTTAGGAAAGAGAACGATTGAAATTTTTGTTCTGGCTCACCTTTTCAGGTAACTGGTAATGGTTTAAATCATAGCTCTTGATGTGCTTCAGTTAGTGAGAGTTGTGCTAGCCTTATAAAGCATTCACTTCATAGAATATGCTTAATAACAGTATTGTTCATTCTCTACATTTGAGTGCTCCTGATATTTCCATGACATTGTTGGTTCATTTACTAGATTGAGCGATTTGTATATCAGGGGCTCGTAAAATGCTTTTACTTTACTAAATTTATAAACTTGGCAGTGGGTTATTGCAAGTAATGAGAATACATGCTGATCATAAATGCACTTGTACAATATGATGTTTGTCTTTCACATGTCCCAATATATCTTGGTTAGTAATTAGAACCAGTGCTACATAAGGATGCGCTTCCTTGAGTTGGAGGTGGACAAACCCCCACTCTTCCCACGTTTTAGGGACAAGGAAACTCAGTGTGGAATGTTTCCACCATAGTTTTAAAGCTCAGCTGCCTCGGACTAGGACTTGGCCAAGTTACCCTTGAGGGCACTGACTCAACCACCAAACCAGCTTGGGGGACCGGTTTGGTACTGAACTGGCCCAACTCGTTCGATTCCATACCTACTTGGTTTCCTACGGGCTGCGGTGCTATTTGGGGAAAAACAAGGTGTTTGACACATTGAGACAAGCCAACCTGGAATGATAATATAAAATCATTGAAGTAAAAGGGTAGATATTAGAAAAGGAAATATAAAGAAAATGAAAACTTAAAGGTTAGATACTATAAAAGGAAATATAGAGAAAATGAAACTTTCACTTAAATTTTTTGTGGATGTTTGAGTGTTTCCAACCTCATCAGACCTCATATGATGAAAATAAAATTTCACATCCCATCCAAAATTCAATACACTTAGCAGTTTTCAGAATTCCAGTTAACTGAACTGCACTGAACGGAAGACGAGTCCACTAAACCATCAAAAGATGCCAAATGTCACCCTGCTCTTTTGCTACATGCAACCTGCAAAATTTAGACCTGCTAAAAGTAGAGATGCCAAAAATAGCAATTCAGACTCCTAAAAAATAGGAGTTCCATAATATGAAAATAATCTCTCCAGTTACTAATAGAAGACCTAATGCAGATCCCATCGTGTTGGATGGTATTGATCCAACCTCAAGGCTCATGATGGGTAGAAGAGATTCACGCGGTAAAGTTTGATCCTGGTATTGATGACTTGGGGTGGATATTTTTGGATTTGGATCCACTAGTAGTAGTACCAGATATGGTAGGCACTGGCCGTGCTTCTATTAGTACTACTACTGTAGTTGCAGATGTCCTTGAGGAGTCTGATGAGTCTGAGCCAGAGGATGAGTGTCGAGGATCCCATTTCCAGCAGTGGTGATGAGTTTGATGATTGATCATGTTGATTGGTTATATGTAGTAGGCTAGTAGCTTGTAGCATGTTGATTTTGACTCTGGAGGCCATTTAGAGCCTCCTTGATTATGTATTTTGTTTCAGATATGTATTGCAGTCGGTGCCATTTTGATATATTCACCCTTACATGGTGTATATATGAGAAACCTTCGCATATTTTGTCTCTAATGGTTTGGAATCTTTAAAAGATATTGTTTTCATTAAATTTTTAGTATTTTGTGTAATTTTTAGTAATCTGAGTCTAAAAATTCAAATTGATCCGATTCCAGTCCAAGTCTTAGTTAAGTCTGAGTGGACCCTCAACCAATTCCGAGGCCAAGTTTGAGTTTTAAAACTATGGTTTCCCCACATCTCTGTTTTGGGGAACCTCAGGGAGATGTAGGGTGGGATTCCCAAGAAACGGGGGGCATTTTCCTTTTGTGGTGGATGCTGCTGTGCTTCTTTGAAAAGGGCAACAACGGGACGCCCCCCCTCTATTTTGCCTAATGGCCTTTAAAAAAATAAACTTGAAAAAAACACACAAAATTTGTGATTGGTACAACTTACATGCCAGTATGAATATTTATTGCATACTTTCATTGTTCATGTTTGTGACTTGTTGTTGTTTATTTTTATTATCTAAATCTTTGTTTGTAGGATTTCGGATATGATCCCTATGTCAGGGACCCTGACATGTCTCGTGATGTTTCCTAAAATGTGGGGGTTGTCTCCACACATTCCCCTCACGTGTTTTACTGTTCCCACGACTTCTCATCCTGGAAACTTGGTGGATCATTGATTAAAACTCCTAAGGATTCAGAGATGCATTGGAAGTTAAAATAAATTTCAGTTGTAGGTAAAACCCTTCGTTTCTATCATTTGCTCGTATGATGTATTTGATTTCCCAACTTAGTAATCGGAAATTTGAATAGATGTTTTTTATTGAGATTCAGAAGCTTGTAAACGGTTTGATAACAGAAACTTAAATAAGTCGATTTGCTTGAAGTGCATGAGTCCTCCACTACCTTGGAATTGTAGGCTCTAGCTTTCTGTCTATGGTATTGATTGGCAATTGCTTTTGGTTGATTCTGTTAGCAGTGGTTTTCTTAATGCCAAGAAATACTAAGACCTTACCAAAGCAAATTATCTTTGTAATAGAAAGCTGTTATAGGGGACGTTGATGTCTGTCGTTGGGGATGTAGCCTGTGTACCCCAAAAGTAATAAGGGGATGTCCCTCAACAAAACTAAAAATGGGGGTTTGGCAATTCTGAAAATAACTTGAGAAAAAACATAAAAACGCCCCAAAGTACCCCCGAAAAGCAAGGTGGACATTGTTGTTATTATACTAACTATAGTTTCTAAATTTTACATTTCTAAGTTCTTAATTTTGTATTTTCAATTTTATTTTTAAAAGAACAATTTACATATGCTTCTATGTATGTGGAAGTGATGGACCCTCCCCCTTCAGGCATACACATAGATTTCACAAATGGCATCCCCACACCCACACCTGCACTGATATCCATGTACCTTGGCTATCATATTTTACCTGAAGCAATGTACATAGTGCAGAAATTACTAAATTAGCGGTTTTGAAAGGCAGTCTACTAGAATACCGAACCTTCCTTTCTTATACTATATTACTAGGTCAAACTGTTTTCTTCATTCAAGATGACAGAAAAATACATGCAGATGCTCAGAGCATTTAGAGAGAGGTAAAACTGAATCCTCTTCTCGATTAATACATAAAAAGAGCCCCTTAAATGAAAATTAAAAAAACAGCACCCTAAAAACTGACCCAGTAACATAACTGATCTTTTTATATATATTATTCCTGTATACAGTTCTATGCAGAATTATCAAAATATTTCTTTAGACAGAGGAACTGAATCCAACATACTTGTGAATTTCACCCAAAAATTCATGTAAGATAATAAAAAACAGGCCCGTGTATTTGAGCTGGAAACAAAAACAGATCTGTCTTGAGCATATAATCTTAATCATTGGATAGTTATTCCTCATCTGAGGACTGGCTGGCTGTGCAATCATTAGATAAAGATGTTGAACTGGTATTTCTGAATAGTAACACTATCTTGCTTTTCGATCCATGGCCCTGAACCTTCATCCAATTGCAATCCTTTTTTACATAGAATATCTGCATCCCTGTTGAGTTCTCTGTAGACATGTTCAATGCAAATTGACTTAAATATAGATAGATATGCTTTGATTCATCATAGATCGGGCATAATACCAAGTTTTCCATTCTATTTCTTCCTGTTATCCGATTGGTCGCAATTATTGGGTCTCCAAAAACCTGGAAGTTTGAGATTTCCTTTTGTGATGCCAGTTTTAGAAGAATTTTGAGTGCAAGATTTCAGCATAATTAGTGGATCCTTGCCTTAACCCTGCCTTGAAACTGATACTTTGTGGGTCATTAAAATAAATGATACCACCAGCTCCACTTTTTCTAGGGATACCTTTACTAGCTCCATCAAAATACTCCCAGGCACCGGATTTATGTATTTGGGGATGGGTCAGCTGTCTTTGCACATTGATTTTGGATCCAGTCTTGAAACTAGCTTGTGTAGCATATTGAGAAAGTCGATTAAGCCTGTCTTTGAAGATTTCGACATTCTGGGTTAGCATTCAGGTATTTTAGCATGTACTATGTTTGTAATTATTGTAATGATTTTAGTCATTATGCATGCCATTGTTTCTCTGCGTAGCAGATATATTGCCAATGTTTAGAAAATGTCTCCTTGTGAAACACTATTGATCTGCCTTATGGGCCATTAGTACTACCGAAGCATAACCTAAACAATGTGCCTGAATCTTAAAGGGAAATTGGAGTTTTGGCATCACCATCACATGTTACACAATGATACTAGAGACACCTATGCAGGCCCTGGGATGCATTTTATCACATATTAGATATGTGTACAATACGGGGCTAATGTGTATCCAGATCAATGTTGTCACACTTGGACTCAGCACATACTTGGCTGGCCTGGGACTCGACAAATACAAAAAACCTTAAAATATAGTAAATTCTGTGCACAAAAAATATGGCAAGTCTGATGGCAAGTTTGGGGCAAGTATGACGAGTTTGTGGCGAGTATGATGAGTCTCTCACCAGTCTGGCAAGGGATGAGTTTCAAGGGCGAGATTTTGGCGAGTACTCACCCAGCCAAGACTTGGCAAGACTTGCGAGTCTTAGCTGAGTCCAACTACACTGATCTGGATCAAACTATGGCATATCAAGATCTTGATACGGCTAGGCATACTCATGATACATGGTGGATACATTTGGCATGTATCCATAGCTGTATCCACCCAAAGCACACAAAAAACATAAAAGGCACAAAAGACTTGGAATCCTAAGAAGTCCAAAACCCTGAACTTTGCATTCAAACTCTATTCATGGATCCTCCTATTCTTTGTGTTTTTGGTGAATCTTTCCCTGTAATAATGGGATGTCTAATGCGTGTGTCTCTGTCTACACATATTTATTTATTTATCTTTCATTCTACATATTTGTACTATATCCATTTTCTATCCATTCTCTTTTCAAAGTAGTTGTTTCTAAAACTGTACCATTTTTCAGTAACCTTCCTATTTCAAGAAACTGTACCCATTTTCAGAAACCTCCCAATCCTCACTTCTAACCATTACTCACCAATTTGATGAGACTAAAGGTTGGCTAAAGAATTCATCTCCTCTACCATTTTTGTAGAGCCTGGTTTGTCATGAACTCACCTTTTCCACTCCTTGATAGCACAACAAATCAATGTTTTTGTTTAGCTCTGTCGTTGAAGCACTATCTTGTTTCACTGTTGAAGCTTCTTTTCCCTCCCTGAGGGTTTTCTTCTCTTCATCAAACAACAACGGATAAAGAAAAATACACATGTTGGTTACCTTCTTTTTTCTATCTTTTGCTTGACCATTCTTCTCTCAGTTGAGGAAACTCTTCCAACCACTCATCTTCTAGAATTCTAAAGTACCATGTGGGCCCTTTTCCTCTGATGTTCCCTCAAAATCAGTGTTGCTCTCTACCTGCTCTCTACCTGATTGGGATCATTTTCAGCAATTATATTGCTGAATTCTCTTTGTACATCAACCACAGATGGCTTCCCTTCTTCTTGCATCTCCATATCATGCAAAGTGGTGGATTTTCAGCCATATGAGAAGCATCATTAACAGATCTGAAATGTGCTGAAGCATCCTTGCATGCTTATCAACTATGATGTCTCTACTATATGTCAGTTACTAGAACCGAAACTTGGATCTGCATTGGACAAGGGTCAGATTGAGACCGGAACTGAACAAAAGATTAGGTTGAAGAACCAGATTTTTAGGCATGATGGTGCACAGGTGGCCTTGTTTTTTGAGGGTCGGTCTACAGCGGAACTGAGAGAACCAGTTTTCCCTGAACCTGTCGATTTAGGGGCTGGTCCATATCACAAGATGATGCATGCTGTCCTCCGATTCCTTTTCGACAACCAATTTGAGACAGAGCCCACTTCTGGTCCAGTTCGACAATCATTTCTCAATTTATGTTGTGAACCGGTTTGGACCAACGTATTGTGGTTTGGTTAGACAGTTTTGATAACATTGCCATATGTCACTTTGTTAGTAGAATGTCTACCATCCTGTAGGCCTTATGTTGTTCATTATATCAAGTAAACATTATCTTAATGCAATTTTCGTCTAATTTCATTTTTTCTGTAATAAAAAGATAAGCAATAGAACTGAAATCTTAAAGTAACTAACTTGAGGCTTTCTACTGGGTCCAGCCTCTTTTGGAGTAATATTCTGCACTGTCTTTGTGGGAGATCTATTTGGTAAGTACAATCCAATGTGTATTGCTTCTGCCTAAGACTTGTTTGTTATTGTCTTAGGCTCCAACCAATGTTATCAAGATTGGACTGGTTGACCCCAAAAACCAGAGCTGGACCTGAATCAGAATAGAACCAGTAAAAAATCAGAAACAAATATTGATCGACCAAGAAATACATAAAATATTCAAATTTTAAATAAAAAAAATATATTCATGTACATCCATGCGAATCTAAACCATTAGACACAAAATATACACAATTTTCTCATGTATATAGCAAGGAAGGGTTTAGAATTACGTTTAGGTTTTTATGCAATGTTGCTGGGGTGGGAGCGTCGGGAGCACCATTTCCCAAAAAGATGAGAGAGAGCTCCTTTCTTCTCGAGCATCTCTTTTATACATGAGCTTACTTTAAAATAGAAATAACAAATGCCTTAATATAGATCCACTTGAGAATTAATGAATTTCAAGTGGTTACAACCATTTTGTTATTTATAAAATATAGAAAATGATTTCCAATATACTTGTTAATTCCCAACGAATTTTGGAATATCTTTGATTGTCAAATTTGTATGAAGATACGTGGGTTATAATACAGCTTGAGTGGGCCTAATGGTTAAGAAAATATGTTTCCTCTTAAGAGGTCACAGGTTCAAATCCAGAGGGGGTAGGGTATGCACACCTTTGTAAACTTTAGCAGTCAAATCGCTGCGCAGAGGGGTCCCTTGTCCCACAAACAAGGGGGTCCCATACACCAATTTGGTGTTTGGCTTGGCCGTGACCTTAAAATTATATATATATATATATATATATATTATAATAATAATAATAATAATAATGCATTTATATTCAGAAAAACATGCAGAATGCCAAATTAGTTGCATAATATATGAAAACATGCATATTTGTGCTACTTGTAGATGAATACTACATCGTTATGAAGTTAGAAATGCCATCCATATTACATTAATGATTATATTGAAACTTTGGAAGAAAGCATTATGAATAAACAAGAAAGAACATTTAAATGACAAACATAGATGACAAGCAATATTCCCCCATCTCTTATATTGGGATCTTCATGTAGAAATTTGAGGTGCTATGAGGCTGCCAAAACAGGTCTGTCCTTGACCTGAAATTTGGCTCTAAGTTTCAATCTCCAAGACTGTCCTTTGCTGCTGTTTTAGGACAGCAAATATTCAAGTAACTTTCTGCTCATAATTTTGATTGTTAAGTGCTCTTTTGAGGTGCCTTTGCAAGTGTTTTCATACCCCGATGTTAGCACATGCAATATACTCAAAACAAATAACACTCCTCTTGATCTTTACAACTCTAACAAGCTGATCTATACTCTAAGAATGCATGAAAATAACACAAGTATTTTTGGTCAACATGACCTTGGATAAAACCCCCTCGGGGAAAACCAGTTTGGAATGAAAGTATATATAATGATGATCTTAAGTTGTGAATACAACAAGTAGGCTAATACAATGGAACCTGATACAATAGAAACTCCTCACGCGAAGCTTTGGAGTTCCAAGAAGAGAAATGCGCCCAAGCTTAGTGCGCCCTCTTCCCTTGTTGCTCTATCCACTGAAGTGATGCGCCCTCTTCCCTTGTTGCTCTATCCACTGAAGTGACGCGCCCTCTTCCCTTGTTGCTCTATCCACTGAAGTGGTGCACCCTCCTTCCTCCTTGGTCCAATGAAGAATCCCTTCCACACAAATATGCTCTTGTGTGTCTCCTCCAACATGAGCCAAACAGATCTGAGATGGCACAAGTCCTTCTATTACCTCTGGTGGTGCGCCCTCCTTCACAAGTGTGCCCTCCTCCAAGCAATAACCAAAGCCAACAAATAATGAGGACCTAAGTCTCCATGAGCCCTCCATGAAAGATGGCGCCCAAGCTGTCCTCTCTCAATGC
Source organism: Picea mariana (assembly GCA_032191745.1). Taxonomy (NCBI): domain Eukaryota; kingdom Viridiplantae; phylum Streptophyta; class Pinopsida; order Pinales; family Pinaceae; genus Picea; species Picea mariana. The sequence goes on along the minus strand of JASDQU010104754.1, from coordinate 12,053 downwards.
TTCCATTCTCATCTTCTTGCCCTTCTCCAAACTCTCTTGGTGAACATACAAGTGAATAAGCCTCCAAATGCCCTATGTGCCCTTCTTAAGGAATCATAAGGAAACCTAAAAGATGAATGGCTAGGATCACTCCAAGCCATCTCTAATCCATGGTTGAAATCTCTCAAAAATAATCTCAACTCAAAACCCACTTTGGGTTAAGTTTCCATAGTTCACTTCATGTCCCCCAATTCACTCACAAAGTGAATTAATAGTCACTTTTCACTCAAGTGACAAATTTCACCCTTTTAACTTAGGAAAATGTCAAAGTGAAATTAGACATAAAGTATAAGGCACTATGGGTCAAATCTTTCCCTCTTGTGATTAGAGATCCACAACCAGAAGGGGACCACTTTCCAAGGTACCCAAATGTCAATACTTCATCATCGTAGCATCCTTCATCCTTTGCCTCTTGTCTAGCCTTTGCCTCTACCTCAATCCTCTAGGAACGTCACTCATCACCTCTCAATTTTGATAAAACTGCCTAATTCAAGCCTTAAAATATGGGAGAAAAAGTGTAACATGCCTAATCAATGATTTTGATTTGAGTGAAGGGGACGTTTTTGCTAAGGCCATGAGAAGGAGTTCAACAATTAACACCACCAACTTTGGGGTACATAAAGGGATTGGTGCTCTTGATTAAATGCCAATCACATACCCTCATACGTGATAGAATCCAATGAAAATCTTGGAATTCCATTAATCTCATCAATCCCATCCATCTTAAAAACCATTAAGTCTATTGAATTTTGAATGGGATATGGAATTCTACTTTCTCCATATGAAGTCTGATGAGGTTGGAACCACTCTCAAACATCCTGAAACAATTAATGTTTATGTTGAAAATTTAGGTAAAAGTTGACATTTCTTATATCTTTCTTACTTTAAGAATTTAACATTACCATTAATTGCTAGCATTTTTGGTCAAGCCTACTCAAAAACTACAATCATGGTTCAATGTGTCCAGGGAATGTCTGGGGAGCATCCAAAGAGTGCTTGGGAAGAGAACTTCCTACTACAGGAGCTTGCCAGGGAGCACCATGCTCCCCACAGTGGTAGGGAGCCCATGAGCGCTCTCCTTGGACACTCTCGCTCGGAGTGTGGTTCAGGGGGGAGTGGCCCCTGAGAGGGCAATCCCAACAATACTGGTTTTAGGTTTTCATTTTTTTAAGTGAGTTTAGTGGGCCCATGTGCACCCATAAGGAATTGTACAGGCGGTGAGTTGGTTTTGTATGAAATAGAAGTGGTTCGGTATGGAACAATTGGTTCAGTGAGGAACCAATTGGTTTAGTTATGGAATCTTGGTGGATGTTTGGTTGGAGGAGCTTCCTCAACCTAGAGGGGAATTGATATGTTATATCCATTATGCTTTATGCTTCTCATAAATGAAAAAGAAGAGTAGATCCCTAGGGAGGGGGATGCGAAGCTTCTACAGTGAAGCAAGATGGTGTTTCCACAAAAAAGCAAAATTAGTACTTTTTGTTTTGTTGGGATACTAAGATGTGGAGGGGGTGAGTTCGACAAACAAACCATATACTACATAAATGATGGAAAGATTAAATTATTTAGCCACAATATAGACTTTCATCCCGTTGGTGACTTAGTGGTTAGACAAATGGTTGGTGATATGACCTGTTCTATATTAGCTATGTTGGTTCCACTCATATAGTTCATTTCCAGATGTCAATTGAAACATTTCTTAGAAGTTGACTGCAAACACCTTGCTTGGTCTAGATAATTTGTCCTTGTTCAGGAACAATCATCTATATAACAATATGACCACTAGGCGAGAGTGTTAAATGTAATTGCCATATTAGTTACTTAGGCTTTTTTTTTGACTAAATGATTTTTCTTTCTATTAATATACAAAATGGTATGGTACACGCATTTTATATTTTTACAAGGAAAACCTCACAAGACCCACCTTCTTCCTCAAATTATCAGAATGGAGGTTGTCTCAACCACCAACCATAATAGCGGATGGTAACCTTTGTATATTTTTGAGGAACTATGAGGGTGCCTTAAAAGAGCATATAACCATCAGTTTGGGGGCAGAAAAATACTTGACTGTTTGCTGTCCTAAAACAGCAGCAAAGGACAGCCTTGTTGACATAACTTAGAGCCCAACAAAAGGTCATAAGATAGGCATGTTGGGCACCTTCATAGTTCCTCAAAAATCTACATGGTATCAGAGCCTTGGTGGCTAAGTTTGGCTGATTTGTAGAGCATACAATGGGCAGTTTTGTGGGACTGTTTTTGACAGTTTGGATAGCCTCTTTTCACACCTGTGTTGACAGGAGTGAGGCTGTACTCTTTTGCAGTGTGTAGCATCAGTGTGAGTGTCAGTGGATAGTGATGTTGGTGTCTTAGATGAGGGTAGAGGATAGGCTAGACGGAGCTAGCAACTGGTCCCCTTGGAAGACCATGACCATATTTGTCTTGGAGGATTTTGAGCTATGGGATATAGTTCAAGCTCTCGTGGTGATTCCTCCTGCACCTGCTCCATCTCCATTGTTGGCTGCAGATTTCAGGAAGAAGAACACCAAGGAAAAGAGGACTATTTGTGATGTGGTGAGAGACCACGTCATACCCCATTTGAATGGGAAGGACTATGCCTTTGAGATGTGGGCCTCATTATGCAAGCTCTACCAGAGTCCCAATCAGAACCAGAAGATGGTTGTGCAGGAGAAGCTCAAGAGCATTCAGATGCTCAATTCAGAGTCGATGAATTCATACCTTGGCAGATTTACACAGATTTGAGATGAGTTAGCAACAATCAGAGAGATTGTGGATACAGACTTTATGGCGAGGACAACTTTAAATAACTTTTCCAAACCTTGGGGTTCATTTGTGCGAGGCATTGTAGCCTGGTAGGTCATGCCCAGTTGGGAGAGACTTTGGCATGACTTCGTACAAGAGGAGCTGAGATGCAGCTTTGGGTCTTCATGTCAACATCGTATATCAGAGGGTGATGAGGATCTTTCTCTTTGGACAAAGGGCAAGAAGCAGACCGACAAGGGTGCTAGATAGGGTCCCAAGGGAGGGGCCAAACCACAACAGAGTGGCGGTGGGCAAGAGAGAGACATGAGCACAGTGAGATGCTTTGCTTGTGGAGAGATGGGGCACTACGATGGACAGTGTCCCAAGAAGAAGAAGAAGCAGCAGGATGGTATGGCAACGACAACATAGGAGGAGGAGTTTGCTACTTAGTTTGCGAGTGAGTGTGCTTTTGTCAATTATTGTTTGTTAGTTGATACACCATCCAACGGTCAGTGGGTAGACATAGTTGAGGAGGTCCCACTGACTTAGAGTATTGATTCAGAGGGAGCTTAGACTCAACTTTCGAGGACACCACATTTAGGGGTGACTGGTCCACCCGGGACAACTTCAGTTTCAGAGTTGCCGAGTAGACATATAGTTGGTGCAGAGGCTTCAAAGCATCAAAGATTGATGAGTGTGAGCAGAGCGCCATAGAGGCTTGAGCCTCACTTGGCTATGGAGATGAGCAGATCAGGTTCAGGTTCCACTTTAGGTGGAAGTCACTTGGTGAGAGACCAAGTTGAGGATCTTGGTGAGATGCCAAGGTCCAAATACTCTTGGTGAGATGCCAAGAGATGTGACTCTTGGTGAGATGCCAAGAGTAGGGACCTTTGGTGAGATGCGAGGAGGTAGAAATCTTTGGTGAGATGCCAAGGTTGAGATCTTTGGTGTGATGCCAAGATCTAGGTGATCTCAGATAGGTGGAGATGTACTTCCATCTAGAGATCAGGCAGGTCGAGTAGATTTGAGTCAGAGACCACTTGTGATGAATAGGGTACAACCATACTCACCGAGTATTTGCCAACATGCAACCATGTCCACTATAGGGATGAGATTGGAAGGGTGAATGACACTTTCCTTGGTAAGAGGGAGTGTTGAGATTTGGGTACCTTGGAAAGTGCCCCCCCTGTGTTTGTGAGTCTCTAAACACAAAGGGGGAGACTATTATCCTTATTACTTTACTTTGTGTTCTAATTTCACGTTGACTTAGGAGTTTAAGCCAAAAGTGAAATATGTCTCTTAAGTTATTAAAGTGACATTTAATTCACTTTGTGGGTGAATTAAAGGACACGAGGCAAACTAAGGAAACTTTGGAAAGTGGGTTTCCTAAGTGAGATTTTTGGATTAAATCTCACCCATTGATTAGACATGGCTAGATTGGATCTAAGCCATTGATCTTTTAGGGTTTGGTCAGAGAGAAAAGGGTAAAGAGAGGCTTGTTCTTCACTTGAGAGAGTTGAGAGGAGAGGAGGGCGCATGAGGTCAAGGGTTTGAGGAGAAGCCGTTGTTGAGGTGCAAGCTTCCTTGGAGAGTCTACAATGGAGGTTGGGCACTATCTTGAGTAGGGGCGCATTCTTAAGGGAGAGGGGTGCACAAGCTTGTGGAGGGGCACATCTTGTGAGAGGAGGCGCATCAAGCTTGAGGGGAGGGCGCACCTTGTTAAGGAGTCTCACCACTTTCTAGAGGAGAGGCGCACTCTAGAGGAGTGGAGGGCGCAAGGCAAGTGAGGGCTCATACTTGGTTTGAGTTTTTACAAGAGGAGGGGCACACTTGAGCATAGTGCGCATCGAGCCATGGAAGGAGGCACTCTTGTGTAAAGGGTGCAAGACCAAGGGCAAAGGCAAAGGCAAAGGAAAAGAGCAAGGTTCAAGCAAAGGAAAAGGCAAAGGCAAGCACAAGGAAAGAGGGCCAAGGGATTAGCAAGAGAAAAAGGGCGCACCAAGGCAAAGGGTGCCTTACTTCAATTGGATAGCAGACACATCTTCAAGGGACTCCAAAGCATCCAAGTGTGGTTGCTATTGTACCAGGTTCACTTGTATATGTTTTCCTTGTTGTACATTTTGCTTTGAGATATTTTATATACATCTATCTCCAAACTAGTTTTCCTCGAGGGGTTTTATTGAGAGTCACGTTGACCAAAAATACTTGTGTCCAAATTTTCATGTATGCTTAGTTGTTTAGATCAGCGTTAGCAGCTTTTTAAGATCCTAGAGGAGTGCTATATGTTTTGAGGTTTGCATGTACTAACGCTTGGTTACTAAAACTACTTGCAAGGGCACCTTAAAAGAGCATATAACCATCAGTTTGGGGGCAGAAAGTACTTGACTGTTTTCTGTCCTAAAACAGCTTCAAAGGACAGCTTTGTTGACACAATTTAGAGCCCAACAAGAGGTCATAAGACAGGCCTGTTGGGCACCCTCATAGTTCCTCAAAAATCTACAAACTTGAGGGACTCCATTGGATTTGATCTTGTGGCCTCCCCATTGGCAACATGCCCAAGGTTGATGCTTCGACGGATTGAGCTAACCCTTGGGGCTACACACATTTCATATCGAAAAAGGTTTGTGATAACAACCACCATATGCTAAGGACTGTAGGAAAAAAAACCTAGCCAGGCATACTTTGCCACGCATGGTATCAAAATAAAGAGTCTCTTAGTGCCATAAATCCCAAGAAAGACAAACACATCATGGAGTTGAAATGGTTGTTCTGTTGTGATGGATGGTAGGACAGATGCCTGAATTGTGTCCACTTTGAACATTATTGTGTCTTCTTGCTCTGGTCGCTATTTTTAAGGGAAATTGATTGCTCAGATCAAAAGAAGAGCGTACTCTTCTTGAAGAACCATTTATACGAGGTCATTGAGGAGGTGGCGGGGCTATCCAATGTCGTGCAAATTATCACAGATGCCACACCCATTTGCAAATCTGCAAGGTTGATGGTTCAAAAGCAGTATTGGCATATTTTTTAGATGACATGTAACTACAAGAACCTCAATAAGGGAATTTGGTTTCATTTCCCATCTCATCGAAGGAGTGTCATTGTACCCATAGGCTTTTCGAGCAAGGAAGTGTACTGTGAATGTAGGCTAGATTCTCTGCCTTTCATAGATTTCAATTAGTGTCTCTTCACTATAAACACTGTGTGCTCCAATTCCTCTAATAGGACAAGGGACTAGCTACTTGTGAAAGAAAAGTTAAAACATATAGAAAATCTCTGTAACTTTGGAGTGTGTGCACCATGAAGTAATCGCCAATCTGTTAAATCCTTGTTAGGACACCTATCAAACAAATCATCAACTAAGGAAAAACCTGCCTCACGCACTTGAAAATTGGGCAAATTGAGAGGATGTACCTAGGTTTTCTTCTCTTTTAAACCAAAAATCTTATTCATTGCAAATCATGAATCCCTTAAGGGGATAAGATGCCATATGAATAGGTGTGTTCAATTTGCTCCTCTGCTTATGTATAGGTTTTCTACTTGTGGATATAATTTGGGATATCCTTATTTTCATATATCTCGCTTAAACATGGGCTAGAATTAGGCGTGTAACAGATCATAGCACATAATAGTTCAACATAATAAACAACAAATCGAACATCAACCGAAAATGATCATCTAGAATGTAACACCATATCTCAATATTCACTTTTGATGAAGATCCTTCCATGATGCCCTAATGTCACTATCAACAATGGCACAGAAATCCCCTTACATCTTCTATAGTTGCTATATAGTATAGAAGAATGGAGTATGTAGTGAATCTAGTCTCAATCATTTCAAGCAACGCACCTTGGAAAACTTTTGGTAAATAACCTAAGATTGGTGATGGTTACATACAAAGTTACAAACACAGTAATTTTTCACTGATCTTCAGTTAGTCTGGTGAATTTATTTTACCAAATTCCTTAATAGGGAACAAATGTAGTGGATATAATAATGTTCGACAATGCAGTATTTTTGACAGCTATTCAAGTAAGTCACCTCATTCGCATTTGTGTTCAAATTCAACTAGGTTAAATTAGGAAAACAATAACCAATGTAGAGGCATATAAAGTTTGCTATTATGTTTACGCTGCGTCAATTTTGCAAAACTTTTTTTGCCACCTCTGTGCAGGAGATTATGCAAATTTAATGAGATGCTGGCCTAATCTAGACCTTGCCATATAATGTTTTGGGGTCAAATCTAGCATATATCATTGTTCAAATTAAAATGCTGAGGTCCAGTCTTGGCGAATCAAGGGCCAGTGCTGAAATGGTAAGTTTGTGATTAAATTCACCATAGTTTGCTAATTTAATCACGAATCCTTAAAATTTGACAAAATTTTTACTTTTTCAATAAAAATTGGCAAACATGGTGATTGTGAATTTAACCATCTAGAACAATAGAACAACCATCTATGCTGCACGATGCCTTGAATGGGGCCATCATCTTCTTAAGGCTGGTTTTCTCCTTGTAATCCAATACTTTGTGAGGCCTCTTGTAGCTAGGTGCCTTGTAGCTTGCAAATCCTGTAAATACCATTAACCTTTTCCTCAAAAATGGGGAACAAGCGACATTAGAAGGGATCACATGAAAAGAAAACTTTTGCTATCACAATATCAACACTTAACCTATACATGATATGAAACATATCAACAAGAGAACCTGCAACATATCAGGCTCTCTTATGATATGAACTTGGATGCATTTTGGAGGGCCTTGTAGGAACACTATTTTATCTCTTCATCAACAAAATCATTGACATCAGGTGGATTAGACTCATTAGAGCAAGAGCATCCATTTTTGGTTGGCAAGTCTTAGGAGGTAGGTAGTAAAACCATCAACCCTTTCTTTATTCCTCTAGGCTTCTGTCAGTTTTTCGTTGGCCCATTACAAGGTTTGATTCCTTTGCCTGGAAAGTGCATAAAATGGGCAGAAACCCTTGTATAATTGCCTTTCAATGTGAGGACACAATTACATCATTTAAGCTTCTGTGGTTGGTTTGTTGCGGAGTCTGGTTTTCTAGGCTTAAGACGACAACTTCATTCTAGTATTTGTCAATGTTTCGGAATCTACTATTGGAGTCCATCTTAAGGATAGAGGAAGGTTGATGAAGAATTCAGGAATTTTTAATTATATTAATAATTGATTAAGATGGACTTGGCTAGTAGTGTCTGAAATGTCGACAAATACAATAATGAAGTTGCTGCCATCAGCCCAGAATAGCAATCTCGACACAAATTGCACTTAATTATTGTTGCCTCCCTTGCACCTGTTAAAGTTTGCAGCAGAGTGAGTCATTCTCCAAGACTGCCTTGTGTAGGCTGACTTGAGACTTGGAGAAGAGCCTTATTTGAGACAAGGCAAAAAGTCTTGTGAGCTTTGTATAAGCAAAAGCCAAGACAAAAGTATATTGCTGATCAGTGTTATTTGTGACAAGACCAAGTGACCTCATGTGTTGAGGTATTGCCTTGTGTAGGCAAAAATGGTGTGTGAGGTTATCCTAGGCCAAGCAATTGACCATGAGTGGAGAACTAGATGGTCAGATCCTGAGACAAATGATCTTTCTTACATGTGATGCAAATGATGTATATGTGATGAGCTAGTATGATGGCACGTGAGACCATGGCTGCCATGAAAGACTTGTGATTGCTAGAAGAAAGAAGAAGAGCCGAGCCTGTAGAAAAGTCGAGTTGCAAAGATGAGCTGCAAGTCGAGTTGCAAAAGTCGAGTCATGCAAAGTCGAGTTGTCAAGTTCGAGTTGTCATAGTCGCGTCATGCAAACTCAGTTGCAAAGCAAAGTCGAGTTTTCAAGTAGTCTGCATGTAAAGTTGAGTTAACAAAGTTGAGTTGACAAGTTAACAAAATCTGCATGTAAAGTCGAGTTGGTAAGTTAATTTACAAAGACGAGTTGTCAAGTCTGCATGTAAAGTCGAGTTGGTAAGTTGAGTTACTAAGACGAGTTATCTTAGTTAAGTCAAGTGATGAAGACGAGTTCCATAGCGAGTTATGGAGATATAATTGTTATTCATAAGAATCCTTAGCGCTTGACAAATGTACATTGAATACTCGTTGAAGACACAACTAAGAAGGAAGCTCTGCTGCTCGGAGAATCTTTGCAGCAAGGAAAGTTTGTTTTCAGGTTTCAGACTGCAAACTTCTACCCGAATTTGAGGCATCTTTAAAGCTAGATCTGGACAGAAAACTCTCATGGTTGTAAGCCTTTGTGGTTGTGGTAAATTTGTATCTGCTCCTAGCTCATTGATTTGCTACTAAGAAAGATCATTTGCTGGTTTTTTCCCTCAAGCTTGAGAGGTTTTTTCCAGGGTAAAATCCTTGTGTTATCGTGCATGCTTCTATTCTATTTCTGTTCATGTATCTCTGCAGATTCACTGTGAATAAATTATAAATCAGCAAGAAGTATTTTAATAAATATTACAGATCTGAACTATGAGGTTTTTTCCAGGGTAAAATCCTTGTGTTATCGTGCATGCTTCTATTCTATTTCTGTTCATGTATCTCTGCAGATTCACTGTGAATAAATTATAAATCAGCAAGAAGTATTTTAAGAAATATGACAGATCTGAACTATATTTAAATTTCAACAGTACCCTTGGGTCCCTATATCCCATCAGAATAGTTCAAGAAGGGAATGCTAAGATTCCCTGACATGATGAGAAAACGAAATGGTAAATTCTGAGAAATTCTGATTTCTAAATCAGAATTTGTTTGAAAATTTTTTACTGTGAAAAATTGTTTATAAACCTGGAATTTCATCTTCTTGCTACCGCCACAATGAAAATTACCTAAGTTATCGGGATGCAGATATGCCAGCTTTATGAAAATTTAGGATCTTGCTATGGTTGGGCATTTAATGTTTTATTTAATGGTTAGGTATTTGGGAGTTAATGTAATCCTCTCCTACTGTGTAATGAGACATTGCATCATCTAATGTATGATTTAATCCATTCTTTCTCATTATTGTGTATTCTTGTTCAAGTTTGTGTGTGTGAAACCTGTTATCGCACAGTTTGTAGTTATGGTAAAAGACAGATGGAAGAAAGGCAAACTGGCAAAACTGAGACTATCCTACCACTGTCACCTCAATAGGATAGCTCTTTTTGTTTAGGGTGGTAGGCCCAGGGGAGACGCCCCTGGTGACCTGGGGTTTTGAGAAGGCAAAGGCTTAAAAGGCTGAATAAAGTTTCCCCCCTCTCAAGTCACCACCGATCATAAAGTCCGGCTTAACAGCCAATAAAAGTAAAGATAACCGGAAATAGTAACCAAAAGTGTACCTGCTCGAGACAAAGCAACGAGAAAACTATACATGTGCAAGATCACTTGCTTGGTTAGTACTTCATATAATCAAGGACTTCTGATATAAAGCAATTTGATAGACAATATTGATGATGCATGTCAACGATGTATAATAGCAATGATTACAATATATCACTTAACAATAAATGCTAAAGAAGAAACTTCACAATGTGTAATGGCAATTTATCATCAATGTAACAATACTAACATTAGAAGCAACGCTTCAGCCAATTACTCAATTGCTTTTAAGATAAATAAATGTTGCAAGGTATGAGTATAACACAAGTAGATAATAGCAGCAATAAGGTTAGTGAATGTTTGTCTAAGCTAGGGTTAGAAATAGTTAATGATTGTTCAAGAATATTTAGAAGTTGTGTGTGATCAAGGTACTCAACACAGGAAGTCTTAGATCAGTGTGTTATTAGGGCAAATGGAGTCAAAATAGCTGCAAATGTTGAAGGACCGAAATGATAGTGATAGGGCTAGAGACAAGAGGGTTTAGGGGAGACGGCTCACTAAGGTGTAGTAGACTGTAGACCTAGGCCTTAGTGCGTCTTCCTCCTTCTGTAGCTCAAAAGGTAATTTAAAACGGCTAGCTTGAGTAATAAATGCTATGGCTAAGGACAAGAGAGTATAATGATGAAGTGTTGCTAAGGCAAGGCTTCATCAATCAAACCCTAGGGGAAAACAACTCACTAAGGTGTAGAAACCCTAGGCCTTAGTGTGTTTTCCTCCTTCCGTAGCTCAATGACAAGAATAAAACGACTAGCTTTGAAGATTGAATGGTAGAGTGTTACTAAGGCAAGGCTCTAACACTTATCTTCAGCAAAAAAATCGCTCTTAGTACAACTTAGTAGGGACATTGAGACAAGGACACCAACATGTGCTTGCTACCTAGGGTTTAATTCACAAAATTTCATTAAAATGCAAGTAAAAGATACTAGAACCATTCAAATAAAGAAGGATTTGTAGAAATTCACTTACATTTATCAAGCATTCATATAGCCAAACCCTAGTTGTAAACCTTCCACCAAGAAAATGCCAAAATAGCCAAGAAAGAGCCTCCTTTAACAAGTGTGCCACAATTTCAGCCAATAACCCTAAGAGGGCCAAAAATTTCAGACCTCGCCAAGTGATGAGTGAAAGATGATATCCAAAATGAGAGTTTTAGCTCTCTACTTATACAATACCAAGTGACCTTAATAAAATTTAGGTCACCAAAAGGTCGACAAGGCCAAAATACCAAATAATATTGTTTTACATTAAATGTCATGAATTAAAACCTAATCAAGAAAAAGTAAAGACGTCGTGCCCTTTCTAGGGTAACGTTAGCCCTTTTTAGGGCAACATTGCCCTCCTGGAGAAAAACGTTAGCCCTCCTTGGGCCTCTCCAAGCTGCCACAACTGCCATAACTGCCTCCCAAAAACATCCACAATGCTGAATGATGTCATGGGCATCCTGGGTGACGTCATTGGGCCTTCCAAGGCCAATGTTCTAGTGGAGAGGGCACAACCCCCTAGGTAAGGATCTGCCAGGGTGCCTCTGTGGAATGTCCTCCTCTTCTCCGGTGAAGAACCACTACCCTGGCATGGTAACTAGCTGCTAGTAGTGTCATACAACTAGGTGCCCATGGAACTAATAGGCTGGCTCGTAATGAGACCCCCTATCCTCTGACTAGGTCTTGTTTTATTATTTTCATGGATCCCTCTTGTTTCTTGCTGAGAAGCCTTTTACTTCTTTCTCGGGGATCCCTGGGAGAAGCTGTTAAATTTACATGCAGCAGCGAGAGCCATTCTCCTGGAGGATGGATAAGACCCTAGACGAGATCTAGGGCACCCAGTGCACTCCTGGGATATGTGGTCTGGGACAAATATTGATAAAGACCCTAGGTTA
>JASDQU010104753.1:136282-180211 GCA_032191745.1 Picea mariana | reverse complement strand
TACTTATTATCAACCATGACAAGACAATAACGAGTCATCTTTACATCAAACAATCTTGGGTCCATTACCCAACCTTTGTGCTACGGGGCTTTCTTCAAGGGTTGACTTCAATGACAACCAACCTTAATCAACATTCTTCTCACCATAGCAGCCACTGCGATCTCCAATCTCAGCTAAGGGAAAATAATACAGTGGGGATTTTGCAACTGGAATGAGGTAAATATTGTGTGAGTAAGAAATATTTAAGACAGTAAAACTTCAGCACCAACACAAGTTCTTCCTTCTGCCCGTCTATGGGATAGACCACCACGTCGACCCACTCACAAAGCTTCTTTGCGCCCCTAAGTCAGTCAATCTGGACGCCTTTTGTGTGTTCTCGGAACCCACCATGGCTTTGAACCACCAAGTGCCGGTGTTGGTCGCATAAAATTGGTCATGCCCTAGATCTTCAAATATGGACACCCTTTGTGCAGGGATGTCTCATCTTCATAACAACCCTATGAGCACTTTTGTGAGATCCTTCATGAACCTGATTTCCAATCGATACTTAAAACAAGGGTTCCATTCTTGCCCACACCTTTGTTGTTGCTCCAGACCTATCTCTACTTCCATGGATCACAGACCACTCTCGTTGGAGAGTTCAGGTCTTCTTGAGCTCTGATACCACTTGTTGGACTTCCCACCTGCAAATAGAATTCATGAAAAGAGACAAAAAAAGAGAATTATAAAACATTACACAGAGAGAAATATAAATAAGGGCAATGATATTTTTATTGCTCAGAAAAAACCATGAAGAAATGGTTACAAATCTCATCTAATCACCTCAAGGTATTCAACATTTAAATAGAAAAAACTCAAACATTTTCAAGAACATGGAAAGCCAAACGCTTGAGAAACTGACCACAAAAGTTATTGCATGAGTATGTGTTGTCACAACCCAACAACACTAACAAATACATAGAGATTGGCAACCACATAAAACCTTCTTGATATAGAAAGAATATATATTGGTTTGCACACATAGATATTACCTTGTTCTTCCATTATAATTTATATATCAATATTACTGAGAAACTAGGAGTAATACATCAACTGAAACAATACCAATGACCAAATGAAAAAATATATTTCATATTTCCTTTCCAGTTTGTCATGGTTATACAGGAATACAAATAAATGAAGGAATACAATATGTTTCAAATTGTCATGCTTACACACAAATACAAAGAAAAGGAGGATTTAAAGTATTGGGCAGATGTGAACTAAAAGTCAAATTTGGAACTGATTTTGTTTTAGTTTTTTATTTTTTCAAGAGAAGGGGGTAAAATTTATCATAATTCGGTTTTCCTTTGATAATGAGTACAATCATCATTGATTTGTATTTTCAAATGGGGTCTAACTTATTATCACTGATCAAGAAAACCAAGCCACATGAAATAATATGTGAATTCCACTAGTTCGAGATGGCCATTAACCGTTTTACTTGAATCTTTGTTTCTTGTAGTTGGAGGAAAATGAACTCTTAGACAATCAAACACAGTTACAACACAGTTTTAGGTCCTATTGCAAGACGAAATTTTTTTTTATCCTAAATAATATTTAAAAAAAATGTTTTTGTTGTAGTCCTCCCAAGTGTCGAGAGAGCACCCTTGAGACAGGTGTGTGACACCCTTGAGACAGGTGCATCACACACCTTGAAATGTATAGATGTAGTAGGAATAAATCCAGAGATGGAGTGGGAATAAATCTAGAACTATAGTAGGAATAATGCAGATGCAATGGTAAGGAGAGAATAATTGTAGTGATGAGTAGAGAATAATGCAGTGTTGTAATGGAGCACAACTATAGCATAGCATACTTGCAGAACCATGGCAGATATAACCTCCTAGTGGTTTCCAATATGCAGAAATGGTAAACCATAAATGGTTTATGGTTTTACTATGCCTATTTATTTAAGTGTTAGGGTGGAGGAAATGATAGACCGAGTTTTAGTTTATTGTTATACTACCGAATTTTCTCCATGATTATGCCACTATTGAACACTCTTGTTGAGAGCATAGAGACTCTGCATTGTAACTTTCCAAGTTTATGAATGATACATAGTTTGATTTAGAGTGTAAGTTTTTCCTCTTGGAAGGGTTTTCCTCAGGATATCATGTTGTTAATGACTTGTTGTTTATTTTATGTGTTTTCAATTGTTTTATGTTTAATTTTTGTACATTCGTTTCTCATGGATTATTGTAGGCACCTATGTTTCCTTTCATTTGGTATTAGAGCCTGATCACCTTGGTTCCAAGGTGTTAGGGACAAGGGGTTTTGATCTAATATTTGTTTGTGTGGGAGATTGCATAGAAGGAAATATTGTTGCAAGAGAGCACATTAAGATTAGAAATGAAGAATTTTAATGGAACTAACTTTGAGCTATAGAATATAAATATGGAAGATATTCTCGTAGATCAAGATCTATAGGTTGTGGTATTTGGAACCAAACCCATTGGTATGATAGATGAAGAGTGGGTGGTGTTGGAGAGAAAGGTAAGAATCCTTATCAATGTTTGTTTTGCTGATTCAGTATTATTGAATGTTTCTGAAAAAAAAAACACAACATATCTCTGGAATAATTTAGGATATTTGTATCAGGCTAAATCCTTGGTTAATAAACTCTTTCCATGGAAAAAGTTGTTTTCCTTAAGAATGAGTGATGGTGATTCTGTATTTGAGCATCTTAATGCATTTAATACTATTGTGACCCGGTTGATCTCAATTGGAGTGAAGATGGATAACGAGGATCTTTGTATGAATAGTTTTTGTTCCTTGTTGGATTCATGGGAAAATGATCCATGTGGATACTGGTGGCTACCCACATGTTACACTAATTTAGAAAGGTTTCCCATCTAGGTAGTTTTTCTATAGTTTTTTGGGTCCCAAACATTTGGGGTCGTTTTGAGGCCCTAAACAATGTATTTTTTTGGCATGAAAACACAAATTACATAGTCGAAAGCATTAATATGTTGTTAGGAATGTGTACTTCTCGTATATACCTTTCTAATGGGATATTGAGCGCCCCAAACAAAGATCATATGCAAAAGTTACAACCTCGGGAAGTTGATGTATCAACTAACCACATCTTAGCCCACAAAAATTTTTGCATTTCATCTTCTGGGGTTAGGGAGTTAGATGTTTAGGGTTTTCTCATTGATTTTTTATGTTAAAAGGAATTTTTGTCCCTCTTTGTAATCAAATTCTTGAAAATGAGCATAGTTGACACATCTCTCTCTTTAGGGATAAGATACCACCATTCTAGCTAGTTTGTGGAATTTGCAATTTATAGTCTTTTGTATTTCATTCATTAATAAAATATTAGTTTAACTATATTACTGTGTTTTTTGCAATATCTCTGTGTATTTCCTTTTTATATCTCTTCCTTCATGTTGTTTTCTTCCTAGTCTTGGATCAATGGTATCAGACTAATATGCTCTTTGTTGTTTCCTTGTGCATGTCCCCGACAAAGTCAGGCTATCAAGAGTTGGGTCTTGAATTGGTTGAGCTTGGAGAAAAAAACTCTCTTTGGCCCAAGTATCCTCCCATGGAAGAAGGAAAGAGAGAAAATGAAGAAGGAGAGCCTATCAAATTGTTGCTTGAGGAAGCCCTCATGTGACAAAGGAACGAGATGATGGATAATTTCTCCTAGATCTTTCTATAGCTAACAAAAACAATGGAGGCATTTTCAACCAATAGTCACTTCAAAGGCACGATGCCCTTCAAGGTACAAGTTAACTTTGATATTCCTTTATATGAAGACCAGATAGACACCGAAATTTTGAAAAAATGGTTAAGTCTGCTAGAGGGTTATTTGTCTGTCCAAAATTATTCCAATATTGAAAACATAACCTTCACACTCCTTAAAGCCCTACCGCATGTTAGAGATTGGTGGGAAAATTACTGTGAGCAACATGTCGAAGACGACTCTACACTTCTTGGGACAAAACCCACTTGGGAAATTTTTTTTGATTCCCTCAAGGAGCAATACTACCCTGTTGGAAACTTTGATAACAAGTACACGTGATCGACAAATCTACATCAGGAGAAATAATAGATGGTGTCGGAGTACACCAACATCTTCCATACCTTGCAAACAATGTTGGGTATTAAAGACTCTGAGTGGAACCTAGTTCTGAAGAACTACAATGGCCTACATAGGTACATCCAAACAGATATGGATTTCCTAGACATCTCCTCACTAAGAGTCACTTACTGATATCTTGTTAAGATCAAGAAAGAGTTCAAGCAAGATAAGAAGCAAGATTTCAGTTCTACAAACCCATTGCAACAAAAACACAACAAAGGTGGCCCTAACCCCCAAAACAAAGGAAAAAACAAGGATAAACATCCCTAGGAAAACCATTCCAAGCTACAAGCAATGAAGGGCAATGAGAAGTTGAATAAGGACAGTGGAAAGTGGTGCTAGTTCTACAAAATCCCTTGTCACAATATTGATGAATGCCACTCAAAACAATCATTGTTGGATAAGATTAAAACCCCAGAATTAGATGATGGATTAGACTGTGATTTGGAACCATATAAGGGAAAATGGATCATTGACACGGAACCCAGTGTCACGATTGCTACCAAAAATATAGAGGAACCAGAGGATCCTGGAGCAAGGCACCACCTCTTCCACTCACAAATGTGGGTGAAGGGGACCCCACTCCATTTCATCGTTGATGACGATATCCAGAAGAACCTAATCTTAGTAGAGGTCATCAAGAGGTTTAAAATAACAATGACGCCACACCCTTAGTCGTACACCATCAATTGGCTTAGCGAGGGAAGAGACACCTGCATCAACCAACAATGTTTCTTGCACTAAGGCATCAAGCCCTTCAAAGATGAGGTATTGTGTGATCTTGCCTCACTTGAACTTTGTGATGTTATTTTAGGACAACCATATATGTGGAAGCATCATGATGTTGAAGAATTTATGACCCATATTGTCATTATTACTTTGGGAGGTTAACTCTACAGGGTACCATAGGTAGGCCCAACTATTATGGTCTCTTTGATATCTATGAAGTAGTGCAGAAAGGTGATCTCTCAGACTGTGAGATTTTTCCTCTTTATGGTTCGACTGGAAGGTGAATGAAAGATCACTGCAACCACCAAAAAATCTACACAAGGTATCTCTACACAACAGAAGTAGGTGGACAATATAGTATGATAACACAAAGACATATTTCCTAACCTATTGGTGTTCCTATGCCTAACGACCTTGTATTTAGGTGCTCTATTATGGAGNCAAGAAATCAAACACCAAATGCAAGAGCTACTTTTGAAGGGCCACATTAGACCAAGATCCTCACCTTGTGGGAGGCCAATTTTTCTTCTATAGAAGAAGGACGGGACATGGTGACTTTGTGTTGATTACAAATTCCTGAACAAGATTACAGTAAAGAATCGGCACACAATCCCTCATATTGATGATATTCTAGATCAACTCAAGGGTGTCGAATTTTTCAGTAAGATTGATTTGATGTTTGGCTACCACCATGCTTCAATTGAGAAAAATAATGTATGGAAGACAACCTTCAAGTCTAAAGAAGGTCTCTCTGAGTGGCTGGTCATGCCTTTCGTCTTGACCAATGCCCCGGCCACACTCATGTGTATGATGGTTGATATATTGCAACCATTCACAAACTCCTTTGTGATCATATATTTGGATGACATTATGATCTTTAGCAAAACCTGCAAGGAACATTTGAATCAAATTCAACAGGTCTTGGGAATCTTGCGACAAGATAGGTTATATGCCATTTTGGAGAAGTGTTCCTTCAGTGTGTAAAAAATTCAATATTTAGGATACATCATGGATGAGTAGGGTGTGCATGTGGATCCAACCAATATCCAAATCATTCATGATTGCTTGGCCCCAAATATACTGACTGAGATCCACAACTTCTTGGGCCTTGGAAACTTCTACCACATGTTTTTGTTGGAGTTCTCTCACATCACTTGGGCCCTAAGCTAGGTGAGCAAGGGTGGAGCCAAGGCCATGTTTTTTTGGGCTACGTCACAATAGAAAGAATTTGAGGATTTGAAATTCCACCTCTTCTCAACATCAATCCTTATTCAACCAAACCAGGAACATTCATTTGAGATTGATACAGATGCTTATGATTATGCTATTGGTGCATTCTGCACTCAGCATGGGCATCTGGTGGCCTATCACAGTGAAACATTAGCTGATATTTTTTCTAGATACCCCACCTATGAAAAATAGATGTACTCCATTATGCAGGCATATTGACAATGGAAGCATAACATTTTTGGAAAGGAAACTATCATCCACATTGATCATAGGCCTCTGCAATTCATGTGCACACAAGAAAAGTCACAAAGTGACCGCCATAAAAATTGGTCCACATTCTTGTAGTAATTCCACTTGAACATCAAGTGTGAGAAGGGAAGCACCAACCATGTTGTTTATTTCCTCATATGACCCCAATTGTGGTGCTAACCATAGTTCTTAACTCTCGTGGGCATGAGAGCTCTAGGTGGCTATAATTATACAACAATGAATTTAAATTTGCTACTACCTATTAGACATTGAGTGTAGGAAAACCAATTCCAGACTTTCATCTATAGGATGTATTGTTATGCCATTTGAGCCATCTATGTGTTCCTTCAAGAGATCATGCAAAGATGATTTAGGAATATCATTATGGTTTGGAAATAGGACACTTTGGCATGGAAAACACAGTGGCAGTACTGCAAAAGGGTGTTTATGGGTCGAAGATTCGAAAATATGTCAGCAAGTATATCAGATCTTTCACTGTTGGCACCATTTCCAAACTCTCCATTAAGAAGCATGGGCTATATACCCCTCTACCTACTCTTGATAGGCCTTGGGAGTCTATCTGCATGGATTACATGTCCGATCTACCTTCAAGAAATCATGGTAATGCCTGTGTCTTTGTGGTCATTGAGAGATGATCTAAGATGAAAGTTTTGACACCTTGCAAGAAGAGTATCACAACCAAGGAGACTGCTAATATCTTCTTTGAGAGTGTTTGGGTTCATTTTGGGCTCCCATTAACCATTATTTCAGATCAAGAGAGTAGGTTCCTGAGTACTTTCTTTTCCATCCTATGGGAGATGATGGACACCAAGCTGACTAAATTGAATTCCTTCCACCCACAGACTGATGGAAAAAACATAGGTAGTCAATAGGATGATTGTCCATATCCTGAGTATGTACAATTCCAAACATCCACACACATGCGATGAGAGCCTTCCTTATGTTCAACATAGCTACAACAGATCCCTCCACATCTCTATTGGACACAACCCTTTTGAGGTGTGCTTGGGGTTCCAACCATTTTCCCCCATTGACATAGTTATTCCCATTGAAACTGAATAGGAAGATTCCTCCCATTCTCATATTGAGGCTGATCAAGCAACCAAATTTGTCAAACGAATCTAACACATCCAAGAACAAGTTCATGATATTTTGCTGAAAGCCAATGCTAAGTACAAATAGCACCATGATAAACATCAAGTACCACACAATTTTCATGTGGGATATGAGGTATGGTTGAATTTCTAGAAATAACATCTCACAAGACGCCATCGAAATCTATGCCCACTCAAATATGAGTATGGGAGAGAATTGTTTTGAACTAAGTATTCCCTATGTTACCACTCATATTTTCATGATCAATTTTTTCTCTTAAAAAAATCATTTTTTCCTGCATACTGATAATCAGGCCTTCTTATCATCCTTTTGTCCATTTTAAGGTCATATGAGGGGGTTTTAAATCTAAAACTAATATTTTGAAAAGGACGCTACAAGAAGTTCCTGCGGTAGCCTTTTTTTCAAAAAATGACACGATGTTGCGTTTTTTGTGATGGATGATGGTGAAACATTATAATGAAACTATTACACACCCTAAAATACACATAAGACACCTTTTTTTATCTTCAGAAAATAGTTTTGGAGCAGTCTTGTATGAGAAAGGAGAAAACATAAAACATGGGATTTTCTAGAAATAACTGTTTTTGCAGTCAAGTTCAAGATCAGTCTTTGACCAAATGGAGAGGAATTGTTGAAAAATAAAAGAGGATTTTCTCAAGAATGGGTTAATCTACAAAAACCTCTTTTAGTTTTTACACAAGTATCATAGTTTTAGAGATACAACTAGAGCTTTACATCTCGTTTTTCAGATTTGAAAATACATGAATTTTCTTGTTTTAGTGATCATCTTTGGGCACAGATTACGAGAATATGGAGAGGTATTTTAAAAAAATGATTTTTTTTTTCTCAAGAACAAGCTCATATACAAAAACCTCCCTTAGTTTTCACACAGGTGTCATGTTTTGGGAGATACAAGTAGATCTTTACAACTCATATTTCAGATTTGAAAATACAAGAATTTTAATGTTTTAGTCATAATATTTGGGCACCATCTACGAAGAGATGGAGAGGTATTTTGAAAACCTGAAAGAGGTTTTTATCAAGAACAATATCACATACAAAAAAATCCCTCTTGTTTTACACAACTACCACTATTTGGAAGATGTGAAATTATCTTTGAGACCTCTTTTTCCAGATTTAGCCAATATTTTGTTGCTGCAGAATTATAGAATTTTTTTAAATTCGTGAAGATAGTTATCCCAATTGATCAAATCAACTCCAAATCTAATTTTGAGGTTGGTTATCAGATATTTCTCCCTCGTATCATGAAATCAAATGATATCTTTGTATATTTTAGTGGTTCAAAATCCAAACCTTAGATTTTAGGTATGGGACCAATTTTCCATATTTTTTTTGTAATCTTGTTGATATGACTAAGTGCAAATTCGACACTAGGAGGTGTCATCTATGTCTATTTTGAGTAAATTAGATCCACAATTTGAGGATATAGGTGTTATTTCATAGATCTATAAAGTTCATGTAAAATTATATGTTAGAGGATAGGGGAGATCCATGTTTTGTCTTGTGATTCTATATCTTAAAGACTGTTCTGGTCTATCTTGCCTATGTAAAGACTTCAACTGCTAATAAAGGTAATGGTTAGTATATGTGTTCTTCCTTTGTTTATAATTTTCCTTATGTATTCTGAAACACTCTGCTGATGTTATATTATTGTATGACAAATGCTTATGTGCTGAAAAGGTTGCTTTAAAGGATTTTCAGGAATCTTTGCCACATTGGTGTTTCTTTTCCTTAAATCTTATTTGGAATGAATTTATGGATAAAGGTTTATTCTTCTGCTGCATAAATGCATTAAGGGATGTGATTGTTCATTGATGGAATTATTAGTTTTGTCTTTCCTTTCTCTTAATCACACCACTCGAAGCTTTAAGTTACTAATCATTAGTTTTATTTCCCTGACTTGTTGTATATAGGATATTGATCTTAACAGATCATACCATTAAATCCTTTCAATCCAAGAAAAATATTTCCATATCTAAATCCTTATTGAAAATTTTGAAGTAATATGTGCTAGACTTGACTCAATAATAGTCTTGAGTTTACTTCTAGCACTAAGACCCTCTTTCCTTGGCTTGCACCCTGAATTCAACCATATTTTCCACCTCTCCTAGACACTTCGGATGCGGCCAAGAAATTGGACCCTATAGAAATCAATCCTTAATGCTTAAGTATTATATATTTGATTAGATCATGGACACCAAGATGAACAACACCTGCCAGCAGAACATCCAACTCTATCAGGTCGTCAAAGTAGGGCATCTTCTTCATCAAGGAAATTTGCTCACTAGGAGTCAGCTTTAGCATAAGTTTCCCCATATGATGGAGGAAATTGACACAATGGGGATCATTTATTCCTAATGGGGGAGGACTCATCCAAGTGAACACTGGTGGCCACCCACCTATTCCACTAATTCACAATGGTTCCACATCTTGACAAGTTTTCTATAGTTTTTCAGGTCCCAAACTTTCAAGGTCGCTTTGAGGCCCTAAACGACATTTTTAGCATGAAAACACCCAGTAGATAGCTAAAGGCATGTACTGGTCCATTCATAATGTTTAATTCTTGGCTAGACCTTTCCAATAGGCTACTAAGTGCCACAAATGGATATCGTATGCAAACTTTATTCCCTCGGGAAGTTGAGGTATCAACTAACCACATATTTCCCACAAACCTTTTGGTGTTTCATCTTCTAGGGTTAGGGTATTGGATGTTTAGGATTTTATAATTAATTTTTTATGTTAAAATTCCTTTTTGGTTTCTTTGTATTCATCTGCTTGTGAATGAGCATAGCTGACACATCTCTCTCTTTAGGGATAAACTACCTATATTCTAGCTAGTTTGAGTGCTTTGCATTTTATAGTCTTTTGTATTCCATTCCTTAATAGAATATGAGTTTCATTTTATTATTGTATTTCTTGCAATATCTCTATGTGTTTCCTTGTTATGTCTCTGCCTTCATGTCATTCTCTGCCTAGTCCATATTAGACAAACTAGTAATGGCTATTGGAAGCACTATGAAGGCATTAAAGTGCTTGATGAGGTTGTGACTACTTTAATCTTAGAGCAGGTGAGGAAAAAATCCTTTGAATCCACCAATGAGACGTTGAATGTTCATGGAAGATCAAAGGAGGAAGGAAAGAAGAGAGAAAATGGTAGGTCCAAATCCCATGGGAGACTTAAGTCTTTTGGAAAGTCCAAAGCAAATGTTGGAACTGTGGCAAGGTTGGAAATTTAAGAAGGGACTGTAAGGATGAGAAGAAGAAGAATAAGAACCAAAATAATAATTCTAATGATGAGTCTAAAAAATATTCTCAAGATGATGGTGGAAATTCCTTTGTTGTATCTTTGGCAACACGTGCAAGACATAATACATGGATGATAGACTCTGGAGCTTCCTTCAATATGACTTCCCATCAACACTGGTTTTCAATGTATGAGAAATATTATGGTGGGATGGTATACCTTGGTGACGACTCTCCCCTTAACATTGTTGGTCATGGAAGAGTCTTGATTAGATTCCTTAATGGCAGAGTAAAGGGGATCAATGGATTTTTTCATATTCCAGATTTGGAATTAAACCTACTATTAATAAGAACACTTAACAATGTAAGTGTGCAAGTTGTTTTCTCTAACAAAGGGTGAAATATGGTCCAAGGAACTATGATACTTGCTACAATTTGTTTTGTGGGAAATTTTTTCCATATTGATGCATGCACTTTTGAGTGTAATAATTCTTCTATTTCTTCTATTTTTGTAGTAGTGAGATCTATAAGATCTACACCTTCACAATTAGAACCTCCTAAAGAAGCTCTTTCTTTAGAAATAAAATTAGAGAAGATAATGTTATGACACCAAATATTAGTTCATATATGGGAACGAGCCTTGAAAAAAAAATCTTGTTGATGGATTTAATGATTGTACTCTTGAATTTGATTTTTGTGAGAATTGCATATATGGAAAAAAAAACTGTGTGTAGTTTTATTCTAGTTCTCATAAATATTCTCGGTTGTTGGACTTAATTCATTATGATGTATTTGGTCCAATGAAATTTCCTTCAATATATAAGACTTTGTATTATGTGTCATTCATTGATGACTATTCTAGAAGGACATGGGTATATTTTTCTTATAACTAAATCTGAGGTTTTTAGTCGATTTAAGGAGCTTAAAGTCTCTTGGAAAATCAGTATGGTAGGAAGATTAAGGTGTTGAGGATTGATAATGGTGGTGAGTTTTGTTCTGTAGAGTTGGATAAGTTTTGTAAGGAGAATGGCATTAAAATATAAAAGACAACACCATATACCCCTTAATAGAATGGAATTTCAGAATGAATGAATATAACATTGATGGAGAGAGATAAGAGTATGCTTAGTGGATTTGTATTAGATAAGAAGTTATAGGGATAAGTGGTTGCTACTCCATGTTGCTTGATTAAAAAGTATCCCAAATCATCTCTTGTTGACAAAATCACTATGGAGGTCTGGATGGGTACGAAACCCTCACTTCAACATCTTCATATTTTTTATTGTGAGGCATATGCTCATGTGCCTAAGGAGAAGCAGTCTAAGTTGGATAACAAGGAATTGAATTTTATCTTTATTGGCCATGGTGTTTGTGTGAAACTCTACCAGATTTGGTATCTTATGGCTGGAAATGTTTTGTATAGTAGAAATGTTTTTTTTCCAGAGAAGTTAATTCTTTTACCATTGTGGTGCATATAGAACATGATGAGAAGAAGTTAGTGTTTAAACTACTACCTAAGACCGATAAATGTGAACCAGAAAATGAATAAGAATTTTATGATGGACCTAATGAGGAGGAGTGTTCAAAGGGTTCGAAAGAGGAGGAAGAAACTTCACCTCAAAATTTAAGGAGGTCCGCTCAACAAAGAAGGAAATTATACATGTATAATTATAGCCTATCTAATTTTAGATGTATATTTGTTTTATCTGCTAACATTGATGAGCCTAGAACCAGATCGAGGAAATGGAGATGGAAGATAAGGAGTCCTAGATACTAGCCATGGATGATGAAATGACCACATTTATAAAGAATGATACATGGGACTTGGTCCCATTGCCTGATGGATGAAACCCATTGGACATAAATGGGTGTTCAAAGAGAAGATTGGTTTACATGGAAGTATTGAAAAGAACAAGGCAAAGTTGGTTGAAAAATGATATTCCCAGGTTGAGGGGATAGACTTTGGTGAAATATTTTCCTCATTTTCTAAGTTAACATCTATTAGGTTTCTCTTATCTATTATAGCGGCCTTTGATTTGGAGTTAAAACAAATGGATGTGAAAATTACATTCCGACCCAATGAATTGAAGGAGGAGATCTATATGACAAAACCATAGCACTATGTTGAAAAGTGTAAAGAGTCACTGGTGTACAACTTAAAAAAGTATTTATATAGTCTCTGTTAGGATATTTAGACACTTAGGAGTTAGTTAAGATCAACTTGGTCTAATGTTTTGTTTGGTCAAAGTGTGTTTCTTAGTGTGTCTCTTTAGTATGTATTAGTATGCACTTGTAGTCCGATATTGGTCACAATATGTTCCCCGACATAGAGTGATTTAATGGCTCACATTCACCTCAATATTAATGGGCACATTGATCCATGGCTTAGCAACTAATTGGTTTACAATCTCTATTTAAATATCATGGAGGGTCATTTTCTGATGATCAATTGTGAGAAAATATATGTAATATATTTTCTTTTACATTAATATATTGCCTCAAGTGGTTTTGTTGGCTAGGGTCGTGGATATTTTCCCATAGGGGTTTTACCACGTAAAAAAATCATTGTATTGATCTTTGATATGGTTGTGTGATTTGTTACTAAAGGTTTTCATCCTCCATTGGAATACCTATGTTGTCGAACATGGTATCAGAGTGCATTTGAAGACCCACTCTCATTGTAGAGTGAGATCTTGAAGCTGTGTTATTGAATCTATGGTTTCTTATATTTCCATACATTTTTGGACTGAGGGGGCTATTCCATACATCCAGAGTGCTTCTTTCAGCTATAAATGTTTTTTGTTTCACTTGAAAAGGTTTATGTTTTCCCAAGAGACGACCATTTCAATCAGATTTGAAGGTATAAAGCTTGAATACACCCCTTTAAATTTTTACAAAGACAATATTTTAGTTTTATTTCGGTTTTATGCTTTTTATTTTCCAGGTTTCTACTATTTTCAATTTACGTATGATCTTTTCCCCATGCTTTGTGCGATCTCGACAAATTAGAAACAAAGCGGAAAGGGTTTTCTTGTCTATGTATGCTCTTTATCATGCGATCTTGGTAAATCAGAAATAGAGGGAAAACATACATTTTCCGAGTAAGCTAACCGAGATCTAACCCTTGTTGTCGTCGAGAAGCGGATTTTTTTTCCTGTGTGAACACATGAGTTTTTTCTATGGGAGCATCAACACATGGACCATCTTCTACTTTCCACATGGCTCTATGGTTACTGTTTATGTCTCTTTTAAAAAGGGAATAGCTTTCACATCTGAAGTCCATTTTAAGTGTCTTTGTTTTTGAAACAACCTATTATTTCAAGAAATTTCCATATAAACCGTCAGTTTCAACTTTTAAATCCATATTCTATGCATAATTTAAAATGGATTCACCAAGTGATCTTTTTCTTACCTAAACCAACTACTTCTCTTGGAAATACCACGTGGAAGATTTACTAAGAAGTAAAGGATTGTACTGAATTACCTTGGGAAAATAAAAAGAACCCATTGATGATGAAAATAAATTCAAATGGGATAATAGGAACAATGAAGCACGTAGATTAATCAGAATGCCCATCTCTCCTCATTTAAGGTTCCACCTTCAAGGAATTCATGGCCTAGATAAAGCTTGGGAAAATACTGTGTAAATGTGTTGAACTTGCACATAATAGACCTAGCTGGGAATTGACATACAAAGTTGCAGAGAAAATAGAAGAAAAGAGAAGCAGAAGAGAAAGAATGGAAGAATTCTCATTTATTGTATTCCACACTCAAAGAGTGAATAATTTACAATAGATATCGGCAACATGAGTAACTAATGCACCATAGTAGTGATCTAGAGAGATCTATAAACTCACTGATAGACATTTGAAGTGAACTGCCACCTAGTCCTAGTTAATTGATCCATGCAATCATCAGTTAACTGAATCATGACTTCCACTAGTCTAACTAAGTGTAACTGACTCTAAACTAAAGAGGAACATCCTATTTTGTAGGGGAATATTCTCTAGAGAGAATATTCTCTAGAGAGAATATTCTCTAGAGAGAATATTCTCATATAAGAAAGAGTTTTCAACATTGGATGGTAAAACTTAGGAAAATAATTATAGGTGAGTGTGTAATATCTCCAACACCTCCCTGAACACTACTAGGTTGTACATGATGAATGGGTCCCGACAACCAAGGCCATGTTAGGTACCCATTGTACAATGCATATAAGAATGAGACGCTGAAAAAAAAATAAGGAAAGAGGGAAAACCTCATGGGAAAAACCCTCCCTCAAATTACAATGCATAAAAAAAATAAAAAAAAATGAGAAGGAAGAAAAAGCAGTTGCTAAGCAACCATGTCCTTCACTCCAAGATGACCTCGCAACTGTGAAAGTTTGTGCTTGTTGAATATTTTGTAGAATATGTAGATGTCTACATGGATATGATGAAGTAGATGCACCATTGAGATGTCCACACAGATCCACTTACTCTTCTTGTAATGAAGAAGATCCAAATAAAGTTTGGATGAAATTTTGAAAACCGTGTAGCCATTTCCAGAAAAATGCTGAAATTTTGTTGATTTTAAAATGATCACAACTTCACTTCCCGAACTCCGTTTCAGACAATTGTTTTTTTGAAATTGGGTATTATTCCGAGAGGAATTAAAATATTCAATTTTTTTTTGCAAATTATTCTTAGAAAATATTATAATTGAATCTAATGTGTGTGACCCCCTTTTTGTCTCCCGAGATGGATGCATGGCGCATGCATGTTGCTTCTGAGATGTATGCGTGGCACATGGAAAAGTGTCTACATGTGAATCCTGAGGTGCATGCAATATATATTCCACATGAAATTCAGAAAACAAATATGAAATGGAGTATTAATCTTCTACAATTAATGGAATGCAAATTTGTGCAGATGCTTGTGTAGAAGACTCTTCAGAATAAAAGGCTTGATCTCCTAGCGGTTTCTCTTCTAGATCTATCTTTCCAATCTCATGCATGCAATATTTGCAATATTCTTTATTCCCGAATAGAACCTCCAATCTAGTCCATAATTCATTTGGAGTTGAGTCTTGTGAGTCATCATATACTTGTTCAAGAATTTCAGGAGAAATAAACCAGAGGATACATCCTATGGCCATATCTTGTCTATTGAAAAAGTCATTTTTTCTCATCGATGGAATCAGGGTCTACTTCCATTTCCATAGTTATTTTGTACAAGCCTCTGCATATGAGCTGAAGCAAATTTTTTTTCTTCCATTCCAAATAGTTATGAGGCATGAGAATTATTGTCGACGAATAATCCATCTTTTTTGCATTCTTCAATCTTCAGTACTTGCAAAACAAATCTTGTGTGTCTTTTCCCTAGTAGTCCGTCGGCTTTGATACCCTGTAAATGTGTTGAAATTACACATAATAGATCTAGCTGGGAATTGACATACATAGTTGGAGATAAAATAGAAGAAAAGAGAAGCATGAGCGAAAGAATGGAATAATTCTCATTAACTGTATTCCACACTCAAAGAGTGAATAATTTACAATAGATATAGGCTACATAAGTAACTAATGCACCATAGTAGTGATCTAGAGAGATCTAGACACTCATTGATAAACATTTGGAGTGAACTACCACCTAGTCCTAGAATTGATCCATGCAATCATCAATTAACTGAGTCACGACTTCCACTAGTCTAACTAAGTGTAACTACGTGTAACTGACTCTAAATTGAAGAGGAACATCCTTATTTGTAGGGGAATATTCTAGAGAGAGAATATTCTCATCTAAGGAAGAGTTTTCAACATTGGATGGTAAAACTTAGGAAAACAATTATAGGTGAGTATATAATATCTCCAACATCTTGAAGTTTTGTTTGGTAAGAACAATATTATTTGAGCCCACAAGTTAGAGAATTAGTTAATGACTTTAACTCCCAATGATTTTCCTTGGATTGAAGATTATTTTTCTCAGTTCAAAACACTTATAATTTTATGTATAGACTGCAAAATAGATCTAAACGAATACCAATACATCTATATTATTCTCTCTAATCTTGGTAGTGCATATTATGTGTTTTCATATGCCTTTTATGCCACCATAGAAGCTCTGGAGAGTTCTTACAAAAATCTCTCTCTTGAATCTTTTTGTGATTATCTTATTCGAGAGCAAGATAAGCTTGTGAAACTTGGATTGATCAACACTGTAGGTACATCCAACAAAGACTTAGTGTCCCAACAGAAAGATAAATCCAAGAATACCAAGAAGCAACATCATCATCACCACAACAAGCAAAACAAGGGTCCTAAATTTTCTCTGTTAGCTTTTACTCCTAATGGTGATAAAGGAGTAAAAAAAAATAAAAAATAAGAAGATTGACAGACATTGAAAATTTGTGGGAAAGATGGTAATGTGGAGTCCAAATGTTTCAAAAATATGGAAGCCTTAGAAGAAGTGATGAATAATCACAACATCAATATTGATTCTTCTTCTTCTTCTTCTCATGGACATGCACTTTCTGCTCTTGGTTTCTCCTTCAATGCAAATTCTACTTCTTCTTATGATGAGTGGCTTATTGATTCTCGAGCATCTTGTCATATGCCTAAGGATAAATCCATCTTTTCTACTCTTAATGAATGTAACACCAAGACAATATTTTTTGGTGATGATAGATCTCTTAGTGTTGTAGGGTCTAGAACAATTAATGTAGGTAATGGTCATTTCAATGGTGTAATATGTGTTCCAAGTATTTCTTGCAACTTTCTATCAGTGTATCAAATATTCACTCATTCAGTTGAAGGAAAAACCATAGATTTTTCACCTCACCAAGTTGTAATCAAGGATTTAAAAAATCATAAGCATGTCCTCACAACTRGAATTGTTGATGATATTACCAGGCTATACAAATTTGACAACTTTTGGTCATCATATTTTCCATTAGTTTTTTTTTCTCATAGTGATGACTTGAGCAAACTTTGGCATGAGAATTTTGGCCATCTAAGTTGTCGCTCATTGCAACAACTATGTAATCAACACATGGTGACTGTTCTTCCTCTTGTTTCTTGCAGAGATGGTGCTTTTGTCAGTTGTGTTCTTAGCAAACATCATTGGGGCAGTTTTGACAAAGGTGCCTCTTGGCACACCTCACCCCCTTTGCAGAATTTTCATAGTTATTTGTGTGGTTTTCTTTCTTCTCCTTCTTTCTCCGGGTGTAAGTATTTCTTAAATTTCATTGATGAATTCTCGAGACATACTTGGGTTTACTTCTTAAAATTTAAAAGTGAATTTTATGATAATTTTTTGGCCTATGAGTCCGTTGTAGAAAATCAACATGGACATCAAATTCAAAGGTTAAGAACAGATAATGGAGGTGAATGTGTTGTTGGAAAATTGGTTGTCATTGATGTGAACCCTCGAAGAATCCCCTAGAAGTGATGGGTTTATTTGAAGGAGTCTCCAAAGTGTTCCCCTTATGGTGTAGCTCTAAGCATAGCCCTCATAGGAAGATGATTTGAAGAATACCACAAGAAGCCCCAGTTTTTAAGAAAAGAAGTTACAATGTATGGTTAGGAAGCCTTGGAAATATGGTCAGGAAGCGCCAGAGGTGTGGTCATGAAGCCCAAAGTTGATTGAAGAAAAAGTGTATGAAGTACATTGAAAATGCATGTAAAAATTCCATAGATTGATGCTACTCTTCAAGCTATTTCAAATGGGAGGTGGCATGCCACGTGGTTCCTTACGGTTGAGTAGATATTCCTTCTTAAAGATGATAATGTAAACTTTTCCCCTAAAGTGTTGCAAACACGAAGTTATAGGTCAACCCTAAAGTTAAGTAAAGGAAGTGCTTGGAAGGGTATAAATACACGTTAATAACCTCTCATTTTCATAATTCAATATTGTGATCTCTTATCACAATCTTGTTAGTGAATTTCAGAGGGAATATGAAGTGAAGAAGGATAAAATTCCAAGGGAAGATGAAGTCTTGTGATGATGTGTTCTAAGGTATGTTCTTTAAATCTCATCTTGTAATTTTTGCAATAACATTTTTTTCATGGATGATTCAGATAGTGAAACTTGGAGGATATTGAGAAGACATATCAAGGTACCCGTGGTACGACTTTCAGCTTCTGGGTCATTTTACGTTTGGAGATACACTTTGTGGAAGATAGGGTTTTTGACTAGTCCTATAACTAGCCTCAAACATGTGTTCCAGGTAAAACAATCATAACTTATTCATAGAGGATCCAAATTTTATGTGACGAATTACATTGGAAATATTATAGTCCACAGTATGTTTTGTGTGAGTTTCATAATCAGATATCAAATATTGAGCATGTGGCATGTTGTACAAGTTCACTCTCTAGAATAGGCCAAAATTTAGGAAGGTCTACCATTTTTGTTATATCTCTTTTTCAGTGATGAATAAAGGAGCGAAACTTGGAGGAATTTCAGAGACGATATCAAAGAATATTGGGTATAAGTTTTATACCTTGATTCATTACAAGTATGGATTTATACTTGTTGGAAGTTATGGTTTGTGACTAATCCAGAAACTAGTTCCAAACATGTGTTTGAAATAAATTTAAGAAGTGATGTTGGGGTTTATATGTGGACCCAAATGGACCTAGGATATTTATGTGGAACTAGTTTTGATGTATTAATGATAGTGAAAATAAATGTGACAATCACAATCTATATGGACCCAGTTTTTCTATGGACCCATTTTGATGATGATGATGATGTATCAATGATAGTGATAGAGAAAGTGAAAGAACTTATCTTTAGTGACAGTGAATTTTGAGCAGCTTGACATCAACATTTGGTGCAGATTTTTGTGAGCGATTTGGAGAAGATTACTTGAGGACCTAGAGCTGATATTGGACTAAACCATATTGTGAGAATAATTTTGAAACAAGGGTGGAAGGGTGGTGCAAGGAAGGAGATCCAGGTATCCTTCAGGTTAGTTCCCAAGAAACAAGGGTGGTTGGGTGGTGCACGGGAAGATCGTTGTATTTAGAAAGTAGGTTGGTGCTTGTAAGGGAGTTGCAAATTCCTTTGAGTTGGTGCTCATAAAGCTAGGGGGTTGGTGCCTCCTTCCAGTAAGTGCTGGTAAATCAGAGAGTTGGAGCTTCCTTGACATTGGTTCCTGTAAATTAGGGGGTTGGTGCCTTCTTCTAGTTGGTGCTGATAAAAATTGGAAGTTGATTCTTCCTGTGAATGTAATATTCAAGAGGAGACTGAGATACAATTTACAAATGTGAATCAACTTGTTGGCATTTCAATTATTGACTGAGATACAATTTATCAGAAGAGAACATACATGCAATAAAATGATGGCAAGAAAAATAGTTTCCTTAGCTCTAATCATCAATCACACATTAACACAACAATTTTTTACATCATTAGAGATGAGAACTATAAAAATATTGAATTAGATAACTTATCAACAGATTACAAGGGTCTTACTCATTACAACATCCATTCATGAGATAAAGTCATAAATAATTCTTCCATAGATCCAATAACACATGCTTTTGATGAAAACATAAACTTTTCTTAGGTCCTAAACAAGACTTCTCAATTAAGGTATCTCCGAAATAGTTCTTTACAATTCCAAAAATGAGGGTCTTTGCCAAAACCATCGACCCCTTCTAACA
This sequence comes from Picea mariana, assembly GCA_032191745.1. Taxonomy (NCBI): domain Eukaryota; kingdom Viridiplantae; phylum Streptophyta; class Pinopsida; order Pinales; family Pinaceae; genus Picea; species Picea mariana. The sequence continues at coordinate 159,830 of JASDQU010104753.1, read as the reverse complement.
GACCGATCCTCTTATTTAAAACAAATTATTGACTAAAAATAACTATCAAAAGTGTAAGCTAAGTCAAACAAAACATCGCCACATGGTGCTTCCATCTCTTAGTCTTTTAAGAGTCATCAAATGGTATCACTTGATTGAATGACTCTTCTCATACTCCGACCATTTGACGAAAAGTTCCTCGCATGTTTTGGCATAATGGAATTTGTTTTGGTCCATAAGAGTCTTGGTCCAGCTCCTTTCGCAAATGTCCCATTTCTCTTGGATCTCCTGATGAGGTTCTTGGGCCATTTTCACCCAGTATTCGACCGACTTCCTTATGCGGTCGATGTTGTTGTCCCTTAGTACTCAAATGTCGTGCTCTTCAACATCGCAACCCTGTTGAACTACACTGATGATATACTCGATCATTTCCACTGCTTGGTGGGTTTTCTCATACCATCTTTCGATGTCCTTGCACGTTACCAATGCCATAAGGGTGTGTTCTTGGAAATTGGAAATCCCTGCAGTGAAAAGGTGTCGCTCATTCATGAATTTACTATAGGTATCCTGGAATTCTCTTCTTAAGAACATCGTGGCTTGTGTGGAGTCCTAATAATATTTCGCAAAATGGCACAAATGCTCTAATTCCTTTAGCGCAGTGGCCAAATAATATTCATCTTTCCTTGCTATATCTAGGGTGGCATCTATGATTTCCATCCCTGCGTCAATAAGCTCGTATGTCTTAGCATGCTTCGTGCTAATCAATTTCTCCTCTATGGTGATGAGGATGGAGCTATCCAGAGTAATCCTCCTCTTCTTGGTGGTTCTTTTCATGATGGATTTCCTCTTTCGGTCATAGGCGATGGCTTGTATATCTATGACCTCATCCAAAGGTTCAGGGATTTGCTGCTCTCCCCAAGTAAGCATGTTTCCTAGGATCTCGACAGTGTATATTTGTTTAAAACTGGGTTCTTGAACCTCTTATGTATGTCTTGAAAGTTCGTCTTCTAGTTGTTTCTCATCGGGATATAAAGTACTAGCCAAAATTGATGAATCGAGGGCAGGCTCAGTACTTAATTGATAATCATCTGCCAAGATGCCAATTTCCTATGGTGGAATTTCTCCTTCTTGTTCACCCAATCCTACCTCATCCTTCGGGCTGTCCACTTGGGTCCCCGGTGTATCGAGTAGCTCAGTGTCTAAGATAATTTTGAACTCCTGGTCTCTCTGTGCAAGGCTTTGAATTGGAGCATCGAGAGCTGGGGAAGATACTTTCTCGGGTTCCTTTTCCTCTGTAATATGTACCAAGGTCACCAGGGAAACCTATGAACTCTCCTCATCATCATAGATAGTTATTAAATCATGTAAGGGGTTTGGTGCACTTTCTCTTCCTGATGTCATTTCTATCTTGGGTTGGGCTGAAACATCCCCTGCTAATCTAACCTGTGGCGTTGAAACTTCAGGGTTATCTGACCTGACATTTTCTTCAATTTGTATCGACTCAGGGTCACTAGGTCCTCCAGACTTTCGATCGGGTGGTCAGCTGGAACCCTTGTCATCTCTATGAATTTTGGGTCATTCTGTAGCTGATCAATTACTCTATGTGCCTCTTTCATTAAGCATGGATCCCTTTTCTATGCCTCTAGTGTCAATAACAATCCCCTTCCCTGCACCTATGTTGCCTTTGTCGCTCTGATTTCTTCCCCGACTTTGAGGGCCTCTTGAGACGACTGTTATATTGTTTCCACCTGTTCATCCATTCTCATGGCCTTGAACCTGTTCATGTTTGGGTTGGTCATCCTCTACACCACCTCGTCCCAGTCCTGGGTGTTCTCTGTGAAGACTTCGTCTTCAAACTTATCGTGAGCATATGGCTAGTAGGATGAAACCTGCGACACATGTTGGGGGATCATTCCTTTAGGATCATGCTTGCGAAATAGGCATGTAGGGAACCTAAATTTAAGTTGTCTCATCCCTTCTTGTTTTGATTGAGAAATATCCTTCACCAGATAGAACCCCACATGGAAACTATAGGGTATGAAGGCCCATTTCTTTTCTTTGACCAATGTGACGTTATAGCCCTACAAGATGGTTTGATAACAAATTTCTCCTATGAAGAGACAGTCTGGGACATGATATGGTAGGATATGTGGTGCTTTGGTGTCCCTGAACACCCTGATGTAGGTGGCGTGCTCATCCAAGTACCAATGGCCTACCTTGGATATCATTTTCTTGGTTGTCGCTGATAGCCTTGGGTATTCCTTCTTAAAAAAAATAAAATGAATTCGGGTGATGAATTCATCGTAGATGAGGGATTAATATTTCTTTTACCTATTTTCCCATAGGACACTAAAGTAGACATGGACCGGGAGCTCTGCAATAGGCCAACTCATATTCATGTTGGTGAAGACGTTCCTAGCGCACATGACATCGAGAAGGTACGAGGCCATGTAAAAGGTTGGTGCTTCTCCTTCCTTCGGCATCTAAGCCTGATGCACATGGGTGCCTAGTTGTTTGGATATTATTTCTACCTAGTTGAAGGTGCACCCGATGATTGCAACTATGTATGCCAAAGGAATTCATGCTTCCAAAAACTTGGAGAAATATTTTTCTCTGTATAACCGATAGATGAGATCCATCAAATAGATGTATAGTTCCCTAAGGTTGATTGTTTTGTACCATGCATTTCTCTGATTGGTGAATTTCTTGTCTTCCCTCCACCATGAGGAAATCAATTGGTTGGTGTCATGTAGTTCATATAACTTCACCATGAAGTCCGTGTTGAGTCGCTCCTCCAGGTCCCTGAGATTGTAGTATTTTTGGACCTCTATCAGAAGGAAACATCCAATGGACCCGCCATTCTCATCATTAATCAAACATTTATGCCCATTCTGCTCTCCACCATGTGTATATATGACCATCGGATGTTGGAGAACACCTGGTCATCGAGAGCCCTTACGTCCGAGTCATTGTGTGGGATATACTCCATGTATTCTTCTCTGTTGATCCTGTTGAAGAGATCCCACCACTATGGGAGCGCCACCTTGGATCTGGTGCTTGCCTCTGTATCGCCAAAGGCTAGAGGATGGATGAAAACTTTCTTTGTTGTTGTCTTGATGATAGGCTCCGACCTAGGGACATACTCTAATTGCCTCGCGGTCCCTGGAGAAGAACCTTTGCCTGTCTCTGGTTCTTTTAGCTTTGGTTCTATCGGCGAGCGTCTAGAGGTTGGATTTCTCAATAGCATTGTTCCTGCATCTTAAGCAGAGTTTTAGAGCATGTGTAAAAAACCAGACAAACACATATAAATTATAGCCAACGAATTGACAGACTTGGATACATACCTCTGAAGCTTGTTAAAACCTGTTTTTTTTTATAATCATGGGGTCGATACAACCTTTGAGTTTCTCATTTTTTTTCTCCTTTGGACGCTCTGGGATTCTCTTACACACAGAATGAATTTTTTCACAACAGTTCAATATATTTTAAACAAGGAAGATCTTATCGTGTCGCATCAACCATTCAATTCGGGTTATGATTGAGAATTCAATAAATATGGCACTGAATATTTAGAACTTAAATTCATCATGGGTTGATGGTGGAGGCACGGGTGGTGATGTGGTATATCAATGATTTCAAGCGTGTTGTTTTGATTGGCGCACGAGGTAGTGACTAATGTGGGATCGAGTATTAATTAGCTCCTTAAATGCCCAAAATCTGATCGTATATAATGCTGAAAACATCTTGTCATGTTGCCCTTTTAGTGGGTGGATTAGGGATCGGGGTCATCCTTTGAACATTTTCATTGATATTCACCTGTAAAATCTCTGACGCCGATCGATCTTACCATACAGTGTTGACGTGAAAAAGCTGACTTGGAGGTGTGACTAGGACCTAGGCAACCAAGAATGACTCGAGATGGAGCTAGACCGTATGACCTTATTACCTGGTAAAGAAATGTGGTGTTGGAGACCAGTGACTTATTTCACTTGTGTTAGTCAGAGTCAGGACTTTCCTTAAGCTATTCGTTCTAAAACAGACTTTAGCTTGCTGATGAAAAAATAGTGCCAAGGAAAAAGTGTCGATATCGATTCTTAATTTAGGTGTTAAGGTCCTTTAGTCATGGGGATTCACAAGTTCAAAAAGAACTGGATAGGTAATGAGATTTATGAAAATAAACAAATACAAAAAATTTCCAAAAATGAAATCAAGTCAGATAGTGCAGAAGACCAAGTGGTTCCCAAAAAGTAAAAAAAAAATGATAAGGATTTTTAGGGTGTGTTGGGTGCTCAACAAATGGAGACTTATTGGGCAAAAGGAGAATCTTTGTTCCTACCTCAAGCTCAGGTGATGAAAAATATGGTTAAGAACTTAACTAATTTTATCAGATCCTCTTTATCCTTGCGTTTGAAATCCTTGGTTGCTGCATCCGGGCCTTCCTGTGGGGTTTCAACCTTTATTCCACCTTTGTTTCATGTAAACATGACTCACTCCCTCTTTGACAAGAGTCGAGTAAATCATTCAATGGCACCAGGCCTTCTAGTTATCATCATTCACTTGCTACGGTGTTGCTCCACTGCCAACGAGCATCCATAGCCCCGATGGAGTCACCCCAACATCATAGACCTTTCTCTGCTGCCAGCGAGCATCCATAGCCCCAATGGAGTTATCTACATACCCTCTCCTAATTTGCACTCTTTTGATATGATTGATTTTATTTCGACAGAATTCCCTAAGCAAGTGGGAGAGGAGGACATCTTCTATTTACAAAATGAGATGGTTAAGGTGAATTTTTTCTAGCTCTGTCTTGAGGTACATGTAGTCCTTTCTAGCTTTCCATCTTTCCCTTCAGGTTTTACCAGACCACCAGGCAGACACTTCATCACTTTTCCAAGGTTGTTTATTTTCCCACGTTAGATACAAAACTCCTTCAAACCACTGCAATTATCCCAGTCCTTCTTGTGTTATATGTAAGTGTGGGTCAGGAACAAAGTTTTTCATATCACATGAATTAAGGTCAACCAATGCCTTGCTAAACACAAACTTCAAAATCACAGAAGATACCATAACAAGCAAAACAAAAAATGAAGAAATCTGCAATCAGTCTACCTAAAAACAAAATATCATGGAAATACAAACATGTTCTTTTTTGTTAACAAAAATATTGTTTTCAGGATTGGCCATTCACCGGGAGGGTGTCAGGTTTCCCCCTCAGATTTTTCAACTGATACGTTCCTACCCCAATTTTCTCGGCTACCTGAAAAGGTCCCAGCCATAGATTCTAAAACTTCGAATGTTTTCCCTTTGATTCATTTTCTTTGTCCCATTTTAGGACTAAGTCTCCTACTTTTAAATCATTCTCTTTGACCTTATGCTTATCAAAACACCTTTTAATTATTTTTTTTATGAGTTGTGAACTTTGATTTTTCTTTCTCCCTTTCTTCTTCCAGCATGAGGAGGGTATCAATCCTTTGATGTATAACTAATGAGGGTTGTCCTATAGAATCCTGAGCAAGCTGAAGAGATGGAATATATAGCCCGTTCGGGAGAATGGCTTCATGTCTGTATACCATAAAGTATGGGGAATTCCCTATAGCTTCCTTGGTGTTACTCTATCATCCCATAAGGCATTATGCAATGAACTGTGCCAATTCCTCTGGTGGTATGCAATTGTTTTGTTTAATATCCTCACTAGATTCTTATTGGTTGATTCTTCCACTTTGTTCCCTTGTGGGTAGTAGTTTGTAGAGTATATGATTATGATTCCCATGTCTAAATCAAAATTTGTTAATAGGGTGGAAGAGAAGTAAGAGAAATTATTGAAAAAAGGACGGCAGGCATACCAAACCTCGTAATTAGTTGTTTTTCTATGAATTGGATCACCACCTTTTTGTTTACATGAGTAAGATGGATGGCCTCTGCCCATTTCGTGAAATAGTCTATGGCAATCAGGATGTATTTATGTTGTTTTGAAGAACTCAGTGTAATTTATCCTATGATATCTAACCCCCATTGCTCGAATGGCCTAGAGACGACCACATGTTGGAGTGGGACAACTAATCTCTTTTCCCTCTCCATGCTTATTTGACAAGTTTAACAGTTTCTAGCGTATGTGTGAACATCCCTAAACAGAGTAGGCCAATAATAGCCAGCTCTCAGTATTTTTTGAGTGGTGGTGTTTCCTGCGAAATTTCCACCTGTAGGACCATCATGGATCTCCTTCAGAACCTCGTTTGCATATTTGCGTTCAAGACATCTTAAAAGTACCCCATCATAATTAAAATGGAAGAGTACCGAATTTATGAGACGATATTGTGTTGATTTTAACCTGAAAGCTCTCCTTTCCCTAGGGTTTAGGTTTTCTGGGCAAGTCCCATATTTCAGGAGATAAGTTAGTTTCTCATACCAAGAATCCTGACCTGGGGAAACATATGAAGCTTCACTACACCATAATGCTAATTCATTCTCCCACCTAGGGTCTTCATTTACTTGCTCCTCGACTTCAGATACCAGTTTACATAATCCTTGTCCCTTAACCAGTTTAGTAGGTTTTATATCTAGATCAAATTATTGGACTACTTCCATCTAGTTTCCTCTTCTTTCCTCCATATCATGTTCTGTGAATAGGGATAAGAATGTAGGGTGAGGTACGATGACTTTGGTGTGGTTCTTTAAGATGTAAGATCTGAAGTGTTTCACTACCTTGTATACTGCATAATCTTGCTTGTCTATAGCAGGGTAATTTAGTTCACCCCCCTGGAGATTAGTGCTCATAAATCAGACCAGGGCCTCATTGTTGTCATCATCCTTCTGAGTCAATACTACAACTAATGATTGGTTGGAGGAAAAAGTATAGAGGAATAAATATTGGCTAAAGTCGGGGCTTCACAACACTAGAGGTTGAGATATTGAAGCCTTAATATTGCTAAGAGCACATTTTCGTTCATCATCCCACTTAAATTCAACATATTTGCGAATCATTTTTTGCAAGGGTTTGATAGTTTTAGTGAAATCGGGGGTGAACTTCCTCACAAAATTTATTTTCCCAAAGAAGGATTGCATAGCCTTTTGTTGTGGGGTAATGGAAGCTGAGATATATCCCTAATTCGCTCTGGGTCTATGTGAATTCCTGCTTGAGATATAATATGACCTAGTATTTTACCTTCCTTGACAACAAAGATAGTTTTCTTAGGGTTTAAGGATATATCGTATTTCCTACACCTTTTGAAAATCTAGGTTAAGTGTTGGATGTGATCTTCTCTGTTCTTTGAATACACATTCACATTGTCCAAATAAACTATTACACATTTGTTGATTATTCACCGAAACACTATGTCCATGGCCCTTTGGAATGTTTCCCCTACATTGATTAACCCAAAGGGCATGTATTTATAAGTAAAGGTTCCCCACTTGGTTCAGAAGGCAGTTTTCAAACAATCTTCCTCTGAAACTAGAAATTGGTTGTAACCTAAAGAACCGTCCAACAGGGAAAAAATCTCGGAACCAGACATGGTCTACAAGAGTTGATCCATCAATGGGATTGGGTAGTTGTCCTTTTCTGAATCTTTGTTGAGGTTTCTGAAATCTACACATAAGCGTATCTCCCCAGACTTTTTCCTCACTGGAACCAAAATTTTCTACCCATGCATAATGTCTAACCTGGAAGATAATCTTAGCATCTAATAATTTCTTTAACTCCTGACAAATGAGAGGCTCCAGGGATGGGTGGTACTTCCAGAGATTCTGTTGGAAGGGTTTCACTCCGGGCTTTAACGATATTTTGTGTTGAATGATATGAGTGTCATAAGTTTTCAGATCTTGGTAGGACCATGCAAAAACATCTTGATATTGTCTGAAAAAGTTTGAGATAGGCCTTCCTTTCTTATTTAGATACTGTCTTGCCGAGATTTATATTCTTGGGGTTTTCCAGGGTTCCTAGATTTATAGTCTCGTACATGGGACAAGAACTGCCCGTCTTTGTGTTCGTTGACCCTTTGAATCTTTCCCTTAAGTCAAAATGTTTTTCTAAATTGGATACCCCTTTCGGTATCACGTGAGACCTTGGTTTGTCAGTCAATTGATCTGTTTTAGGTTTTTGTACATGGGGGTTGAGTTCTACCAATTTCTCCTAGAATACTTCATTGTCAATAGCCAGATCTTTAAAATTATCCTGATTGGTTAAAAAATTTATGATCTGTTCATATCCTTCAAAGACCTTCCAATTGGAAATATTGTTGGGCACCAACAATTTGTAGAGTAGCTCCACAGTGAATCGAGAGGCTTCATAGTATTCTAGAGGGGATAAACTTGAGACAACAGTGGCCATAGAATCAACAAGAGTGATCTTTGTTCCAGGGATCGCTATAATGTTGAAGGCTTCAAAATGTTATATTAGTCTATGCACTTCCTGTTGATAATTCCTCAGGTGGGGAGAGTTGAAATGTATAGTGTTCCTTACTTGTCTAATGATGACCTCAGAATCTCTGAAAACCTTCAAATATTTAACGTTTAAGTCTATGGTTTTCTTTATCCCTTGTACTAGAGCTTCATACTCCATGGTGTTGTTTGTGCATTCAAATTCTAGTCTATAGGACATAAAATTTCGTTTACCTTTTGGATCAATGAGGATGCACCCTACCCTTGACCCTTCTTGTGATTTAGATCCATGAAAGTATAAGGTCCAAATTTGTGAGAAAAAACCATCATTTTCCTTTTTTCTACCACTTTCCTTCTTTCCTCCTATCCGTTATGTGGTTTCTAACAATGGTTCTTGACAAAAGAGGGTTTCCTCCGCCGTCGTTGGAAAATTTTCTTGAAAAATCATTTCGGAGTTTTGAGTAAGAGGAACGTCAGTTGAGAGGGGGGAGAAATTCCTGAAATCAGAGTCGCGAGAATAATTTCCTAACACACAGAAATCTGTCGAAGAAGGTTCATTGAGGGTTTCTAGGTCGGTGACCGTATGTTTCAAATATCTTTCCCTATCGATCCTGATCATATTTGGGTGTCCCTTTAATGGAAACCAAAGGTGATCCCAGTCTGTACTAAAGTATCTGTTTAACTTCTCGGGCCAATCTCGACTAAGTAGAAATCCATAAGATTCTGGGATATCTACTACAATGATGTCAATTATTTCAACAAATTTTGGGAGTGTCGCCATCCTGATCATGACATCCTTGAGTTCTCCCATAACTTTCACCTGGGTTATGTCTAGTTGTATCACATGTTTATCACTTTTGAGAGGGGTTTTGTTTAGTTTCTTGCATATAGATAGTGGCATAACATTAGAGGATGCCCCTGAGTCAACCAAACAATTATGGAGGTTTTTTTTGAAGACTTCAAATTTCAAAAGGAACGGTGGGATAAAAGGCTTTCCCTTCTTATCTTCAGAGCAGGCGTTCACAATTGGTTTATTTCTTAGATCTGAGAGGGATGGATTTTCTCCTTGGTCAGTTCTTGTTGTAGGATTTTCTAGTGACTTCAATGCCTGTAACATAAATTCCTTTTGCTGAGGGATTCTACACATGTCCATGACCGATATATTTGCCTTTAATTTTTTCAAATCTTCTACTATGTTGTAGTCTAGCTTGGGAGATTCTCGTGTATGGATGTTTATAGGATTTATTTGGGAGGAAAAAGTTTCTTTAGGGTGATCAGACGTTGGCTTTCCTCCAAAATTTTGGGACGTATTAAGTTCCTTTGAGACAAGTTGACCCCTACTTTGTGTTTGCATAGCCAAGACCTCTGTGGGTGGTTCTTGAACCTCAAATAGATCATCTGAAGGAATTGGTAGGTCAGGGTCCCATATCACCATGGTTGTTTCTTTTGGTGGATCAACTTCTTCCTGATCAACAATATTCATAGCTGAGCCGCTTGATTGTTCGGTAAGGGAAACCTCATCTAGAAACTGGTTGGCCATCAAATTCATGGCATGCACCCATTGTGGGTAGTCTCTTTCAAAGTGTTTCTCTTGGCGATAGGTACAAAAAGAGTCGGATGCTACATCTCCCAGATCGATGTTTAAGTTGGCTGGGGGAGGTTCAATTGCTTTGAATTGTGGATTTATTTAAAAAAAAGGTTTGTAGGGCCTTTGGCCTTGGTTTCCTTCCCCTGCACTTCTTTTCATGTCTATGATTTTGTTTGAAAACTTCTTTACCATGCGTTGTAGGTCTTCTATGTCTCCAGTTGCTTTTTCGGGACCTTGTTCTATTTGTTTCCCTGGGGGTCTAGTCAACATGAGTCCCCTTCTAGGAGGAGGTTGAAATTCCTTCTTTCCTAGAGAGACCTGGCCTTCTTTACATCCGTTCATTTGGAATTCTATTGTTTTGGCTTGTTCAAAATTCTCAGCTAAGGTTGTTTTGGCAACCCTCTTCAAAAACATGGAAATGGAAGCTGGGAGAGCATTAGCGTATACTTCGATTTGTAACTCCTGAGTGTGTTTAGCTTCGGGTTGAAATTTGTTTAGGATAGTGGTGAATCATTGATTGAAGTCTTTAACCTTATTCTTTGAACTCATCATGGCGGTGAACAACTCAGCCATCAAAGCTCCTGTAGTGGTTTCTTCTGCAAATTTATCTAGAAAATCCTTTTGAAACTGTGTCCAACTAGTTATGGACCCTACAGGCAAGTTGAAATACCATTTGGAGACCGAAATCTCAAAAGTATAGGAGAAAATCCTGCATAATATGTATTCATGTTGGACATTTATCAGTCTAATAGATAGTATAATTTTTTTGATATGGTCTTCAGGAAATCCTGAGGTTTCAGGGTCAAATTTAAGGAGTAACTTTTCTGGATGTCGAGGAAGGTTATGTACTCGTCCAGGGATGGCTAGAGAATCTATGGACAACAACGGTTTATTATTCTGAGGTGGGTTTACCCTTTCTTCATTATGATCATTGCTATCTTCCATGTTGTTCAATTCCAAAATTGAGTGTTTTGAGTTAAAACCTTCCTTTTTGGAAAAATTGTCGAGATCGGAGCAGTTACTGGCTAGTGTTTCGGGGATTAGATTAAGAGGATGTTTGATTTCGGTGAGGGAGAAATCTATCAGGTCTTTTACTGTGTGAACAAAAACCTGGTCGGGGGTGTCCACCATTGGTATTCTTACTTGTTTTCTATGAGGAAGTAATAGAGCTAATGGTAGTGCTATGATTTGTCGGGCATAAGCTCTTGTGATTCTTTTGAACTAGTTCAACTCCTCATGGGGAAGAGCGTAAGTTATCTCAAGGAATAAATGTTCTTCCTCTTGTTGGGGTGAGTTACTCGTTTCAGGAGTACTCAGTGTGTGTGGTTTTTCTTGAGAATGACTAGCCATGCATGTGGGTTGTTTTGAATCTACAGGCTATGTGAAATATTATGTTAAAAATATTGTCATCCATTCATTCTTCAGGGTCTCCTTTTAGCACCAATTCTGTTGAGGGGTCCTAAATCCCTTTAACTCAACAGTAGGAACCAAACATGCCACCGAGGCCCAATTAGACTCTGCAATGTTTAATGGTGGAATGGTTCTCCCGATCTTGTTATTTGACCAATTAATCGATGGGATTTACGTAGTGATTAACATGATGTCTTCTTGTGAAAGCTCCTCCTTTAGTTTGATCCTTCTCTTTTTTTTGTATTTTGTCTTATAGGTGGGACCAATTTCAGATAAATGTTAGTATAAACCAGCTGGGTAACAAAGGGGAAATTTCTTAACTATTAAAGAAGGTTGAGCTTGGGATAACCCTCATGCTCAAGCATGCAGACACACCTATGAAAATCCTAGTATTAATACATCAAGTTGTTGTCATTTCAATTATTGACTGAGTTACAATTTATCAGAAGAGAACATACATGCAATAAAATGATGGAAAGAAAAATAGTTTCCCTATCTCTAATCACCAATCACACATTAACACAACAATTTGTTTACATCATTAGAGACGATAACTATACAAATATTGAATCAGACAACTTATCAACAGATTCAGAGGCTCTTACTCGTTACAACATCCATTCATGAGATAAAGTCGGAAATAATTCTTCCTTAGATCCAATCACATGCATTTTTGATGAAAAAAAAAACTTGTCTTAGGTCCTAAACATGACTTCTCAATTAAGGTAGCTCTGAAATAGTTCTTTACAATTCCAAAAATGAGGGTCTTTTCCAAAAACATTGACCCCTTATAACAGGTCAATCCTCTTATTTATAACAAATTCTTGACTAAAAATAAATATCAAAAGTGCAAGCTAAGTAAAACAAAACATCGCCACATGGCGCTTCCAACTCTCGATATTCTAAGAGTCATCAAATGGTTTCACTTGAGTGGATGAATCTTCTCATACTTCGACCATTTGACGAAGAGTTCCTCCCATGTGTTGTCATACAGGAATCTGTGTTGGTCCATTGGGGGCAAAAGGATCTCTTTTAATTCCACTGATCATGCCCGATACTTGACCACTTTAGAACTTAACTGTTGTAACACTATATGATCCTTGATCGGGTGCTCCATGAACTATTTTACTTGACCTAGTTCCATGTTCTCCAACTTTTCTATCTTTGCAGTCCACGATGAGTCTTGTTCTGCATGTAGTTTGACTATGTCATGCAAGTCGACAAAGTCCTCGGGTGTGCTGAATTTTGGAAGACCGATGTCTCTCATCGCCCAATTGATCTTGGTCTAGCTCCTTTCGTAAACGGACCATTTCTCTTGGATCTCTTGATGATTTTAATGGGCCATTTTCACCCAGTATTCGACCCACTTCCTTATGCAGTCGATGTTGTTGTCCCTTAGTACCCAAATGTCGTTCTCTTCGACGTCACGACCCTGTTGAATTGTGCTGATGTACTTGATCCTTTCCACTACTTGGTGGGATTTCTCATACCATATTTCCATGTCCTTTCACATTTTCAGTGCCATAAGGGTGTCTTCTTGGAAATCGTCAATCCCTGCAGTGAAAAGGTGTCGCTCATTCGTGAATTTACTGTAGGAATCCTAGAATTCGCTTCTTAAGAACACTATGGCCTGCGTTGTAACATCCTTGACCACTAACAGAACAGGAAATGCCACATACACAACCTTAACTTAGCCTTTAAAGCTATGATACCATATTGTAACGTCCCCGACCATCAACCCACTTGCTGGGAAATGCTACTTCGCAGAAACATTCTCATACTTAAATAAATAACATTCATTATTTATAAAGAATAAAAAATAAATCAAATTAAGACATTTGACATGGATTTATTGCTATCATACAAACTTAAACAAAATTAACAGCAAGTCAAACTAGCAACGAAATACATGATAATATTACAAGTATCACAGAACATGCATTTTAATTAAGGACAAAATTAAAAAACATAATGATACTTATATTTGAAACTATAATACACCACCAACTACGTGCAAACCTTCCATAGACCTCCCAGCCATATATCGTGCTGCTCATCACTTTCAGCAATAGGTCACCCCCGAGGTGGGACTAAGCTCCACCGGGAAAGGGAATCCTAGGGTAGGCAAGGTCAATGAAAAACACATACTTTATGAGGAAGGATTCTCTCCCAGGAGCCACTTATGCCCACTAATAACAGACTCTCATTCCCCACATGTGTGTTCCACCCCAGGAATATACACCTTCACTATCACCAAGACAATCCTTTGGCTTCTAAACCTCCCTTGCCTTGGGCTTCAGCAACAGACTGGACCGGAATTCTCCGAGCTTTGTTGTAGCTACATGACTCCTTCCAGGAGTTCTCACTTCCTCAGAGCACTGTCTCACCTGGAGAGAGTCTCTCATAAGCCTAACAACCTACTTCTTCAACCACAAACACCTCTCTCACCTGGAGAGAGTGTTGCACATAGGCCTGAAAACCTGCTTCTTCAACTCCATTCTAGCACAAGGAGGACAACAAGGCTTATCAAGGAATAAATGACAGTAGCCAATCATAATCATCCAAGGGAAAGCATGGCTACAAAATCCCATAGTTACGACACCACACAGCTCAAACAAATATGGAATACCCAGGCTTCACAAAAAATGCGGCTAATTCCATGAGTTCTCACTGGTTTCAGGATGCGTAACCAGAGGACAAAACACAGGGGTCAAGTGCAGAGGCAAAACGGGTTCAAGATGAGGGTGTATTGACTTCTCAAGAAAACATCACAGGCTTCAGGTTTCAGAGCTGCGTGAGGCATACTGAGATCAGATGCATTGGCCACACAGTTCAGACAACAAAAGGTTGAATGGAGGATGAAACCACGCAGAGGTTGGAAGAGTGACTCACCACCCCCAACACAACTGACACTTCAACTTTTAACTGCATGCACCCAGGTCGACACTTGTCTTCCTGAAGCTGCATGAGTTCCACTTAGCACACGTTCCCTTTATAGGAACTTAGGACAACACTCAACATGTCCACCTTAGCCTTCAGAAAATAATAATAAATTATTATCCCCTTTAGAGGTAAGCCCCCTAGCTTAGCCTCTAGGCCCACACACTTAGCCTCCTCCCTTACCCAACCTTGTGGAATCTTAGTCCTGCATCACTCTTTCTTCATGGTCGGTCTGCACACAACAATGTTTTTATTTTATTAATGATTTGCATAATTACATATACAAAATCAGGCTCCTGGCCTTTAACACCTAGGCTCTCCAGCCTAATCACCAAATAAGCCTCCTAGCTTATTATAACTCATCTCACCAGCCTACAAAACATGTTTACAATTTACAAATACAACTGGGGCCCGTCCTTGGGGATATTACATGCGTGGAGTCCTGATAATATTTCTCCAAATGGCACAAATGCTCCAATTCATTCAGCGCAGTGGCCAAATCCTCTTCATCTTTCCTCGCTCTATCCAAGGTGACATCTGTGATTTTCAGCCCTACGCTGATAAGCTCAGACGTCTTGGCATGCTCCGTGCTAATAAATTTATCCTTTGTGGTGATGAGGATGGAGTTTTCCAGAGTAAGCCTCCTCTTCTTGGTGGTTCTTTTCATGATGGATTTCTTCTTTCGGTCGTAGGCGATGGCTTGTATATCGGTGACCTCATCCACAGGTTTGGGGATTTGTTGCTCTCCCTAAGTAAGTTTGTTTTGTAGGCTCCCGATGTTGTACATTTGTTTAATAATTGGTTCTTGAACCTCTTATGTATGTCCTGAAATTTCGACTTCTAGTTGTTGCTCATCGGGAGGTAAAGTACTAGCCAAAACGGATGAATCGGCGGTAAGCTCGGTACTTACTTGATAATAGTCTTCTGAGATGTCGATTTCCTGTGGTGGAATTTCTCCTTCTTGTTCGCTCGATCCTAGCTCATCCTTTGGGCTGTCCAATTGGGTCCCCATTGTATCGAGTAACTCAATGTCTAAGATACTTTTGACCTCTTGGTCACTCTGTGGAAGGCTTCGAATTGGATCATCGGGAGCTGGGGAAGATACTTTCTCGGGTTCCTTTTCCTCTGTAATCTGTACTGGGGTCACTAGGGAAACCTATGAACTCTCCTCATCATAATAGATATTTATTAAATACTGTCATGGTTTTAGTGCACTTACTCTTCCTGATGTCCTCTCTATCTTGGGTTGGGCCGAAACGTCCCCAGGTGATCCGACTTGTGGCGTTGAAACTTCAAGGTTATCTGACCCGATATTTTCTTCAATTTGTATCGGCTCAAGGTCACTAGGTCCTCCCCGAATTTCGATCGGTTGGTCAGCTGGAACCCTTGTCATCTCTACGAGGTCTGGGTCATTCTGTAGTTGATCAGTTACTTTATGTGCCTCTACCATTAAGCACATACCCCTTGTATGTTCCTCTGGTGTCAAGAACAATCCCCTTCCTTGCACCTATGTTGCCTCTGTCACTCTGATTTCTTCCTTGGCTTTGAGGGCCTCTTGAGTAGACTTTTCTATTGTTTCCACCTATTCATTCATGCTCATGGCCTTGAACCTGGTCATGTTTTGGTTGTCCATCCTCTGCACCACCTCGTCCCAATCCTGGGCATTCTCTATGAAGAATTCATCTTCAAATTTATCATGAGCATATGGCCAATAGGATGAAACCTGCGATGCATGTTGGAGGACCAGGCCTTTAGGATCATGCTTGCAGAATTGGCCTATAGGAAACCTAAATTCAACTTGGCTCAACCCTTATTTTTTGGATTGATCAGTATTTTTCACCAGATAGAACCCCACATGAAAATAGTAGGGTATGAAGGCATGTTTCTTGTCTTTGGCCAATGTGGCATTATAGCCCTGCAAGAGATGGTAGGATATGTGGTGCTTTGGTGTCCCCTAACACCCTGATGTAGGTGGCGCACTCATCCAAGTACCAATGGCCTACCTTGGATGTCATTTTCTTCATTGTTGCCGATAGCCTTGGGCATTCCTTCTTAAAAAGAATAAAATGAATTCGGGTGATGAATTCATCGCAGCTGAGGGAGTAATATTTATTGTACTTGTTTTCCCATAGCATGCTAAAGTAGACGTGGACCGAGAGCTCTACAACATGCCAACTCAGATTCATGCCAGTGAAGACGTTCCTAGCGCACATGACATCGAGTAGGTACAAGGCCATGTAAAAGGTTGGTGCTTCTCCTTCCTTCGGCGTATGAGCCTGCTACACATAGGTGCTTATTTGTTTGGAGATTATTGCTCCCTAGTTTAAGTTGCACCCAACAATTGCAACTTTGTATGCCAAAGGCATCCATGCTTTCGAAAACTTGGAGCAATCTTTTTCTCTGTATATCCGATAGATGAGAGCCATCAATTAGATGTATGGCTCCCTTAGGTTGATTGTTCTGTACCATCCATTTCTCTGATTAGTAAATTTCTTGTCTTCCCTCCACCATGAGGACATCAATCGGCTGGTGTCATGTAGTTCATAGAAATTAACCACGAAATCTGTGTTGAGCCGCTCCTCTGGGTCCCTGAGCTTGTAGTATTTATGGACCTTTGTCAGGAGGAAAACTCCAACGTAACCTCCATTTTCATCATTAATCAAACATTTATGCCCATCCATGTGGTCGATGAGCCACTTTAGGACCTCTATACAGGGGAAACCAGGGGTTATTCTCCCCACCATGTGTAGATATGACCGTCGTATGTTTGGGAACACCTGGTCATCAAGCGCCCTTACGTCCGGGTCACTATGTGGGATATAATCTTGGATTTATTCTTTGTTGATCCTGTTGAAGAGATCCCCTCACTGTGGGAGCGCCAACGTGGATCCAGTGCTTGCCTTTGTATCACCAAAGGTTGGAGGATGGATGAAAAATTTCTTTGTTGTTGTCTTGACGACAGGCTCTGACCTAGGGATGTACTTTTAGCTTTGGTGCTCTCGACGAGCATCTGGTGGTTGGATTTATCGGTGACATTGTTCCTGCAAATTAAGTAGAGTTTTAGAGCCTGTGTAAAAAACCATACAAACACATATAAGTTATAGCCAACGAATTGACAGACTTGGAGACATACCTCTGAAGCTTGTTAAAACATGGTTTTTTTTATAATCACAGGGTTGATACAACCTTCAATTTTCTCGGATTTTTTCTCCTTTGGACACTCTAGGATTCTCTTACACACAGAATGAATTTTTTCACAACAGTTCAAGAGATTTTAAACAGGGAAGATCTTATCGTGTCGTATCAAACATTCAATTCAGGTTATGAGTGAGAATTCAATAAATCTGTCGCCTAATATTTAGAACTTAAATTCATCATCGTTTGACGATGGAGGTGCGGGTTGTGATGTGGTCTATCAGTGGTTTCAAATGTGATTTTTGATTGGTGCATGAGGTAGCGACTAATGCGATATAAAGTATTAATTAGCTCCTTAAATGCCCAAAATACGATCGTATCTAATGCTGAAAACATCTCATCTTGTCGCCCTTTCAGTGGGTGGATCGAGGATCGGGGTCATGATCTGAACATTTTTGTTTATATTCTACTGTAAAATCTTCGACACTGATCGATATTACCATACCGTGCTAACGTGGCAAAGCTGACTCGAAGGTGTGACTAGGACCTAGGCAACCAAGAATGACTCATGATAGAACTAGACCGTACGACCTTCTTACCTGGTAAAGACACATGGCATTGGAGACCAGTGACTTATTTCGCTCATGTTAGTTGGAGTCGGGACTTTCCTTAAGCTATCCATTCTAAAACATACCTTAGCTTGTCGATGCCGAAAAAGTGCCAAGGATCGACGATCGACGATAAGCCTACCAAAGAGCTCTAGGATCGGCTGCCTCGAAAAATTCCCAATGTTGAAAACACATCAGGGATCGGTGATTGGGGATAACTTTATTGTGGTCCAAATGTTTGTTGTGATCCTTCTCGGTTTTCCCCGATTTCGATAAGGTGCGTCAGGAATCAGCCATTGACGATTTCTTTTCGTTCTTCGTTAACGTCTGTCCTTCCCATATTTCACCGATGTCGAAGGGGAATCAACTATCTCTTGAACCTTTATGCGAAAAGCTTAATGCAAACCAAAAATTCCTTATTTCGATGTCGATGAAGATTGACACTCGACGAATTTTGTTTTCCAAGTGGTTCCTATACTTACTTGAATTCTTTCTGACGCCGAACCTAAGCGCATTGGGTGTAGTTTTTGGCTAACGATTCTTAATTTAGGTGTTAAGGTCCTATAGTCATGGGGTTTCACAAGTTCAAACAAAATTGGATAGGTGATGAGAGTTATGAAAATAAACAAAGAAAAAACATTTCCAAAAATGAAATCGAGTCAGAAAGTACAGAAGACCAAGTGGTACCCAAAAAGTGAAAAAAAATTGATAAGGATTTTTAGGGTGTTTTGAGTGCTCAATAGGAAGAAAAAAGGAGAGAATTAATTTTGACAAGTCATCTTAAGGAATGATCTGAGGACATGAAAAAACTTGAAGCAAAATTTAATCAATAATAAATAAGACTTGAAGAAGAAATCATCTCCTTGAAAACCCAACTTGAAGAAGCAAAGAGAACGAAAGAAGTACTGAAGATACAAATGATGAATAAAGACGAAGATTGTGAAAATATTGAAGAAGAAGTCATCTTATTGAGGGTTGAAGTTGTCAAGATCAATGAAGACATGAAGAGCTATCAATTACTAGAAGACATTCTTGACTGTCAAAGGTCACCATTTGATCACATAAAGATGTCAAAGGGTCGCAGGACGACCAAGTCCTTTGTTACACAGAAACATCCAAATGCAACATTCAAAGTAGCCCATTTGGGGCTTAAAATACAAGCAGCATGCGAATTTATTTTTTTCAACGACGAATATCTGAGGAGCAGTTCAGATCAACGACTCACGTGTATTCAGCATGTCAAAGTTGTGCGAGGTCTAGTGCTAGACAAAATCCCCAGAGTTAAATATCAGGTGCCATGTGTCCTTCTCCATCGGACGATCATGATTTACTTCGGGAATTTAGGCTTTAAGAGTTTCAGATTCTCCCCTCTCGCTTTCATCCACAGTGTTTTCTCCTGAAGTCCATTGATCGTAGTCGCATGTCCATCCAAATCTAACAGTGGTAGTTTGCTTCGGGACTTTGGGACTTCCCCTCCCAATTTCCTCTTGAGTACTTTCCCCCAAATTTGCAGATCAGGTGCCACACGTCCTCCAAAACGAATGGTCAATATTTACTTTGAGAGTTCAGGCTTCGGGAGTTTCAACTTCCCCACTCTTGTTTTCCTCTGAAGTAGTTTTTCCCAGAATGCACAGATCTCTGTCGCTCGTCTATGCCATCGATATCTAGGGCTTCAGCTTCATATCTCTTTGGCATTCTGGGCAACTCTCGGTCAACAGCTCCTCCGTCTCCTCGCTCTTGAGTACATGGATCTCTATCATGTGTCTGTCTCCAACGAACGATCATGATTTGCTTCTCCATTTCAGGTTTTAGGAGTTTTGGCTCATCTCTTTGGTTTCCTCTGGAACACATTCCTGCAAAGTGCATGGATATCTGTCACGCGTCCTCCCAGATCTAGGGGCTCAGATATTCTTTGGACTTCGAAGCTTCGACGTTCTCACTCCCTCCTTGTTTTCAAATTATCGAAGTGTTTCTATTGCGGAGTTTCAATTCTTTTGCCACCTATACATTTGGCACTGACACGTGCCACTCAATCCAGACACCTCTAGGCATATCATCCACTTGTTTCCAAGTGACCCGTGTCACCCTCCTTTCTGCAACACATCAACACAACAACGTCAGGCCATAACATCAACATCGGGATATCGTCCTCCAAGAGGTGTTATTGTTCAAATCCAAAAGTAGTGCCCTCCATAAATCACAATTAGAAGGATCCTAGAGTTGGTGGGAGGTTAAACTTTAGCTGGGGTGCTAAATTAGTAGAGGCGCCCAGATCGCATACCGTGACTAGATCAATGGCCATGCTTCATTGCAGGGATGCTACTTGATCAAGCCTTAAAATCCTTGAGTGGTCCCGCAATCGAAACTGTGGTATAGAGAAAATGATACATGGTGGAAAGTGGTGAATTGAGGGCACAAAAGTGGTGTGGATCCAAAACTCCCTTGACGGCCCCACAATCACGTGTTTATATAACATAAAATCTGAGAGAAGCGCGTGGAAGCCCCCTAGGCGTTAAGCCTCATCCCGATCCTGATGAGATATCAGTTAATAAAATAAGGACTGGTGGTTGAAACCTCGACTCACTCCGTAAATAAAAAGCATGGAGGGTCTGGCCATGGAGACAGAACTGTCAGCCCGAGGTACCATGATGGACGGTTATTCCTGCAGGCCCATGCTGATATGAGCTTGCGTATGACAGAAGGATACACACATAGTCTGACAGAAGGAGGCACAGACGTAAAGCCTTGAAAGGGATGGCAAGATCACACTCTTGTCATTTGTGGACTGATCCGAGTATAAATAGATCAGTTCATGATTTTGTTATGGTCGTCAACTGGTTGAGCAGAGCTCCCTATTTTGTAATATTTTGATAACATAGTTGCTCTCTGGTTTTATATGAGACTTGAGACTTTCGCATTAATAGAAGTCAGTTTCTTTCATCATCTTGTTTAATCTATGCTGAAACACTCGTGCATGGAGGATCCAGACGAGGGTTGTAGTTGTATTGTAATGTAGGTTTGATTATAATGTCGTTGTGACCAGTTTTAGTATTGTCTTTGTTACCTTGTTTCTTATTATGTTGAAATTCTCATGCATGGAGGATCCAGATGGGTTGTTGTAGTCACATAGTAATGGAGGTTTGATTATTATGTTGTTGTGATATATTTCAATGTTTGAAACTCGATTTCAAGAGTGCTCTTGTGCCTAAGTTTTTCTTCACCAAGCTGCTTGAAGGCCAGATGCCCATGGAAGACTTGTCCACCTTTCTCACTAAGTCTTCCTTCTTCTCACCTTTAACCTTAAACCACTGACTGAAGTTAATGAGGACCTCATTTCCCTATGCATTTCTTGTCCATTTTCTATGTTAAAACATTCTTGTACTGAGTTTTTTCCATTTGACCTTCAGTCATAAACCTACCTCCACAAATATTTTGATGGGTATTGGGATTATCCTATTGCAGTTTGAGAGTGACTCTCAGTGATAACATGATCCATTGATGAGGCCTCATGAAAGGAGATACATATGCCAAATTAAACAAGACCACTGAAGAAAGAGGAAGCTCCATACTGCTAGTAAAGAAAGTTGAAGAGAAGTGTTCTAGGTTGTTGGAAAGGAAGAATGAAGAGAAGGCTAAGAATTATGTAGACATTCTCAAAGAAATGGGTCATGGTCAACAAGAATCAAAGAGGAATGAATGCAGAAGAAGTGTATCTCTAAGAACACCTTCTACCTCTAGGAATCAACGAAGCTTCAATCATTTTGAAGGAAACAATAGAAGAGAAGATCGTGATCAACTAAGGCATGAATTCAAAAGGACTACATCACAAAGAGGATCACTTGCTTCCAGGTATCAAAGTTTCTTTCATGGTTATTATTTTACTTGTAATAAATTTTGACATAAAGTTGTAGATTCCAGAGCATATGGAAGAGATGTTTATGTGCCCCCCTACAATATTGAATGTTACAAATTCCACAACTATGGACACCCAACTCATTATTATAGAAGCATGATGGAGTCTTCCTTGAAGGAAAGCATTGATATTAGATATACGACAGTTTGGAGAAAAAAACAAAAACAAGAAGAATGGGTGAATGACGAACTCCCAAAGATCATACTCACATGAATTACATAGTTCTAAAATCATGACGAATCTACAAGACAAGAGGAATATGTCAAGATTCAAAAGGATGATCCTACAACAAAGTAGGTTTATACATTGTTCTAAGCAATCTGGCTTGGAGACTCCCAGTGATATGAATGTTGAAGAGTGGGAGTGTAAGCAACATTTGTTATAGATTAGAGAACTATATTTCGGGAAGTTTGAAGTCTTTGTTTGCATATTTTGGGAAGAAATATTCAAAATTGTTTGATAGTAGAGGTGCAAAATGTCTCGTGACATATTGGTTGATTAAGAAGCTATTTTCGAAACACATCTCCATGCAGGTTTTAAGGGGTCAACTGGAAGCTACGAGGAATATCATTGGCACAATTTTGAGGCAGACATTCATGATTGTATAGATGATTCCAAGCATGTATTCAATTAGGGATATATTCATTATAGATTCAATAATGTGTACTTGTTGTAGACTTGTAGAGTTTGATTTGAATATAGAGAATACTAGTGGACATATTTGATTTAACTTGAGAAGAAAGCCTATGTTGTGATCAGTTGCAGCACATTTGGAAAAGTCTTAAGAATATTAAAGTGACAGTTGGGTTAACATTGTGTGCATTTGAGTACCAGAGTCATGGACAATTTTGTGACATATGCACAATGATGAATTCATGAGATATTTGTAGGTCTAGAAGATAATACCTGACATGAACCAGAGAAGATACATGATCATGGATAAAAGAATGAGATCAAGACGAATTGCAGAAATACTTTTTGTCATTGTCATCAAGAGGAATGTTCAATAAAAAATATGACTTAGAAAAGAATCATATTGACAGGTGGAACCAACTATTCATAGGAAGGCAAGCCGTGAGAGGCACAACAAGACAGAGGGAGAGAAATTGTTAGGAAGAGTTATAATAACAAAGGGGAGATTGTGGAATGGTGTTTTCATTGATATCAAATTCAATCATTGGTGATTATTTCATTAATTCCAAAGAAGTGAATAATATAAGACATGAAGAATTCATCCTCCTTGGAAGTAGCGTATAACAGACAAACATTCACCTGAATCTTAGTGAAAACATCAGAAGCCATGAAGACTTGAAGTCAAGTGATGAATGAACATTGACATGAGTGATTTTAATATACATTAGTGGATTACAATAACAGAAAGTACCAATGGAAAAAAATCCATGAAGGAGAGGAAATGAAGCATATACAAGAAACCCCACATTGATCTACATGATAGTTTGCAAAGAATACAAGGGGAGATAAATCGTCAGGGGGAGTTACCCTTTGTCATTGATTTCAAAGGGGGATAGAAAGAGAAGAATAATGAAGACAGGGGGAGAAATTCTCACATGGGGAGTATGAGTGTTACCATCAATGCCA
>JASDQU010104753.1:76973-90339 GCA_032191745.1 Picea mariana | reverse complement strand
GGAACTGTGGTAAGATCGAGAATTTAAGAAGGGACTGGAAGGAAGAGAATAAGAAAAATTAGAAGAAAAATAATTATTTTAATGATGAGTGTGGAAAATATTCTCAAGAAGAAGGTGGATATTCTTTTTTTGTAGCTTTGGAAACACTTGAAAACCATAGTACATGGATGATAGACTCTCAAGCTTCCTTCAATATGACTTCCCATCGACATTGGTTTTCAATGTATGAGAAATATGATGGTGAGATGGTATACCTTTGTGATGACTCTCCTTTTAGCATTGTTGTTCATGGAAGAGTCTTGATTAGATTGCTTGATGGTAGAATGAAGGGGATCAATAGAGTTTTTCACATTCCAGATTTAGCCTGAAACCTACTATTAGTAAAAACACATAATAATGCATGTGTGAAGGTATTTTTATTTGAAAAAATGATCCATATGGATATCAGTGGCCACCCACCTTTTCCAACTGGCTCAAAATAGTTTTCTGGCAATTTTGGTAATTTACTATTTTTAACAGTTTTCACTTCGGGAGCCTTTTTGAGGCCCTAAACAATGATTTTTGGGAAAACAGGTTTTCAATATGGAATATCCTTTAATATTGCACCTAAAATGAATCTCCTCGATGATACCTTTCCAACAGGCTATCATATGCCTAAAACGAAGATCGTATGCAAAAGTTACGACCTTGGGAAGTTGATGTACTAACTTACCCAAACGGGGCCCACATGACTTTTGGCNCATTCCTGCTTATTGTAAAAATTCCTTCAAAGCCTCATTGTAAGAATCTTTTTGTGCATGAGCGTAGCCCTCACATCTCTTCTTAAAGATAAGTCGCCACCATTCCAGCAAGCTTGTTTCTGCTGCATTTTACAGTTTCCAGCTTATTTCTTTATTAATAAAAAACTAGTTTTACTGTATCTCTATTATTTTGTGTTAAGAACCTGCTAATAATCTGCATTCATTTTGTTCTTCTCATAAAATATGGATCAGTGGTATCACAGCGGTATGCTCCTTGTCGTCTTAATGCATGTCCCCAATGAGGTCGGAGTACAAAGAGTTGGGTCTTGAGCTTGTTTCTCTTGAGGACAAAAGCTCTCGCACGCCTAAGCGAATTCTCATGGTAGGAAAAAAGAAAGATGATGATATAGGAGATCCTTTCAAACTGTTGATTGAGGAATCCCTCATGCAAAAGAGGAACAAGATGATGGATAGTTTCGTGCAAATCCTTCGACGGCTACCAACAGGCATCGCATCTTCTTCGAATGGAGGCGTTGCCCCCTTCAAGGTACAAATAAACTTTGATATTCCTATATTTGAAGGTCAAATAGACGTAGATGTTGTATACAAGTGGTTGAATCTACTAGAAGGGTATTTTTCTGTCCATAACTTTTCGAATAGAGAAAATGTTACTTTTGCGCTCCTCAAAGCCGTTCCCCATGTCAAAGATTGGTGGGAAAATTTTTGTGAGCAAAAGGAAATAGAGGAACCCTCATTATTTTCAGTCATGGTCACCTGGGAATCCTTCAGGGATGTTATTAAGGAACAATACTTCCCTGTCGGAAGTTATGACGACCTGTATACCAAATGGACCACACTGCGGCAAGAAAGAGACCAAGCAGTGCCAGATTTCACAAATATCTTCCATACCTTGTGTACTAAGCAGAGTATCAAAGATCCAGAGCGACATCTGGTGCTCAAGTATTGCAGTTCTCTACATAGATACATCTATACCGAAATGGAATTTATGTACATCTCATCCTTGGGCGTGGCCTACAAATATGTCGTCAAAATCAACTAGAAGCTCAAACAAAAGATGTGGCTATTTTGGCCTGGGAAGCCCTCACAACAAAATCCAGGAAAGGGTGGCCCCACCCTACAAAACAAAGAAAAGAGAAAAGATGGACAGTATTAGGACAACTAGTCCAAGCCGCAAGCAAAGAAGTACACTAGAAAGACAAAGAAAGACACCAGGAAGTGGTGCGACTTCCATAAGAGCCCTTGGCATAAAACTATTGACTATCGCTCAAAGCAGTAGATGGTGGCGGAAGTGAAAGCCTCTGAATCAAATGCGGATTATGACTCTGAGCCAGAACTAGAAAGGGGAATATGGATCATTGATACAGAACTTAGTGCCACCGTTGCTACCACCAAGCTCCAGCCTGGTGAACCAGATGAGATAGAAGAAGGAGAGCGCCTCTTCCATTCACAGATGTGGGTAAAAGGCACCCCGCTACACTTCATCATTGATAGTGGTAGCCGAAAGAACCTCATCTCAACAAAGGTCGTCAAGCGGTTGGCCCTGCCAACAATGTCACACCCACAATCCTACACCATTGGATGGCTCCACCAAGGAAGCGATCTCCGCGTCAGCCAGCAGTGTCGATTGTCATACGACATTAAGCCCTTCAAAGACGAGGTATTGTGTGATGTTTATCCTCTCGAAGTTTGTGATATTCTTTTGGGCCAACCTTATTTATAGAAACATCATGCTGTATATGAGTCTATGCCTCATAGTGTTATTATTACTTTGAACAGGAAATTGTATAGTATACCCAAGGCAATCTCACCTAGTGTTATTTCCTTGATCTCTGCTAAGCAATGTAGGAAGGTCATATGTCAGACAGGGAAGTTTGTCTTCTTCATTATTCTCTCTTAGAATAAGCAAAAGATCACAACACATCTAGGGTCTCTGCGACCGACCTCTCCACATAACATAAGCAAGTAGATAAGGTCGTGGAACAATACTCGAATATCTTCTCCTCACCTATAGGGGTACCTCTACACTATCAGGTGTTACACATCAAAATTACTCACTTCAATAGTGTCACAAAGTGTCATCATTACAAGTGTTGTAAGTGTCGCATCTTGTCCGCAAGTGTCACATCTTGACCACAAGTGTTGCAAGTGTCACAAACATCATACTGCCATCTTGCCTATGTTGTGCTTCTAATGACATCACAAGGACACTTAAAACACCTCAAAGACTAGTTTTGAAGAAGATAAATCAGTTGATAAGGAGTACAAACCTTTTGCCTCTGAAAAAAACCACTCAAATATCAAATTTGGAGGGCAGTGCTCCCCTATGCAATGTCAGGGAGTGTTGACGCTCCCTGGGCTTCTTTGGGGGAGTGCTAAAATGCTCTGTGCCCCACTTTGTGGGAGCGATACCCCTTTCTGAGCGAATTTTGGGTTGTTGAGACAAATCAGGGAAGAATTCCCTCAATTTATGAAGGTGGTTGGATTCAAATAGAAGGTCAAGGCATGATCTTAGGGAAGATCCTCAACTAAAGGAGGAGAATCCTCAACTTTTCCCAAAGATTTCTCAAGTGGTTGGGCCTCTCCAAGGTTATATAAGGAGGCCTCCTCATGGTGAAAGGATATATGGAGATTGAGAATTACACCAAACTTATGATCCCATCAGTGAGATGCCATTGAAGCACAATAAATGTAGATTACTTGAGAAAAGGGGTTGGACAAGGAGAGCTGGAAGAAGATGCTACACCTTCATCAAAGGATTGTAAGTACTCTTCATTTGTTCTCATTAATACATATGCATGATTGGCCTATTTCTTTAAAGTTTATGTTTGTTTCACATGAGCGTTTCTTCAGTAGATAGATCTGTATTTGAGCTAATCTCAGTAGAATAGGAAGTCGTTGTATCTTTGTTTGTTCTACAGGACCTATCGAGGAGCTTAGCTTGGACTTTGCGAGGACAAAGGTCGTTAACAAGGTACACATATTTCTTCTTCCTCTTTGTATATTAGCTTAATTAGATATAAAAAGGATGCCAGTGTCCATGTTAAGAATTTTTGTCTTGGCCTTATGAGTCTAGAGACCAAGAGGGAATCCGCTTGTCCACAGGAGGATTCACCTGTAACAAAAATTGGTGACTCCACTGGGGAGGAGCTCTGGTTTTTGTTTCCTTTTCTAGATCTTGTTTTGGCCCTTTTCCAACTCATTTGACCTTCTCCATACTGTCTCTTTGATTCTTAGATCTAATTGATTGGCTCTTGATTTCATCATATGCAATTTGATTGACTGAGTTTGCTTGATTTTTTGAGTTTCTGGGCATTTTTCTAAACTTTTGAAGCCTAGCGTTCCCCTGCCCTTGCTATTAGAGTGTTAACACTCCCTGGTGGTCTTACACAGAGCGTTGGAACACTCTGGTGCCCTTTACACCAGAGCGCTACCCCTTTTCTCTGAGAAATCCTCTAGGTTTTCATTCTCTGGGTTCAATTTTTTGCTTTTTGCACTTGCTCAGAGTCTCATACTCTCAGTACATCTTGGTCTTGGCCTTCAACACCCTGTTTTCTAAGAATTGATCCTCTTTGGTTTGGAAAATTGACATTTTCTTTCCTTCCCTTGAAGTCACTCTTTGTCTTTGTTGATCTAGAGTTAACTTGTTGTTTTCTTCTCATTTATCTGACTGAGTGGAATCTTTTGTGAGGAAATCCAAAGGTCTGTGAACCTTTCTATTTGATCTTTGAGGTCAGTTTTCCAGCATTTCTCTTTTGTTTGAGGTTTTTGGTTCTTGTTTGCAAATTTGGTTATCTTTGTCCTTCTTGTTTATTCATGACGAGAGTGTATTTTTATTTGTGTGAGGTTTCCTTCTGATTGTTTAATCCTGAAGTCTGATTGACATTAGAAGTTTTACATCTGATTATCATTGACATATAAGCAAAAGGAAGTATTTTAGTGATTGGTTTGGATATTAGAAGGCATTTCTGAATTTTTTTAGCATTACATTGGATTTGATTGAGAAACAATTATATGAGGATGTTGCATCTTAGTTTTTGATAATGAAAAGAACTTTCTCTCTTTCCCTTAAATAGGAATTCATCGAAAGAAAAGAATGCTTATCATTTTCTGGTGCATTTTTGGGGAATTGAGTCATAATACAATCAGTTTCACTTTCATACACCCTTGAGTAAAGAACAACTGTAAAATTATTGCTAATTAAAATTTATTTAGAACATTTTTGTTTTTAGAATCTTCCACCGACATTAGACTAGGACTAGTACTTTGGATTAGGCCGTGAGTACAACTCTCCAAAGTTTTTCAAAAAAAACATTAGCATCTTGCGATAGGGAGAGAAAATCCAATTGTCGTATATGATTTATGGGATCCCCCTCTCACACAGGGGTTATGCACGAGGTCACGTTCGGGATAGATACGGAGATTATCCCTTTGTGGTTTGACTGTTCATAGTAGTCGGATTGTATATTGGGGGTCACTTGAGGGTATGCCCACGATTATGTGTGGGAGCCTCTCGATTTGATTTCAGACTTGTTATCCTGCCCATACGTTCGGACTGGACTGTTGATTGTACCCACCCAGGGGTTGACTGTGATTTGGTGTCCTTAGTAGCCACAATCTTTAGGTACTTACATAAGGTGACGATGAAGGGAAGTCTCACTATACCTGGAACAGACATTGGTCAAAATCACTCAGGCTCCTTGGAGGGTAAATACACAATTACTGTGTGGAATCTTGCACTTAGGCGTAAGTCTGTTAAGCAGGTCTCCATCGTAACTGTTCCACCATATCCTATCCCCTTCTTGACTTGATCACATGATGTTGGATTTCATCACCAACTACTACGGTCATCGAGAGAAGGTTTTGTTTGCTTGGTTTTGATTCCTAGATTTTATTAGTGTATGATGCTTATTTTCGGTAGTTGGCCCTAGATTTTTAGCGTGTGATGTTATTCTACAAAATTGATCCTGTAGACGATAAAGGTCTTCGTCGATCACATAGGATGCAAGGGCTGCCTCCGAAAGGCTACCAACCCTTACCTCCTAATCCTTTAGAAGACAACTATCGTGGAGAGGTAGAAAATCAATCTGACACTGGGAGTATTGTTGCTCCTCTGTTAGACAATCCAGAAGGTGCTTTGGTTATAGTTGAGAATCCCACTCCTCACACTGCATATGTGATGACAACCTCTCTCGAACCACTTTTTCTTCTTTTAGACTCCCTTGGGAATGTCATAGACGAAGAGGTCCCACAGTTACCTAAGAGAGAATTTACCGAAACATATATGGGATCTAGAGAACCAATATTTGGTGATGAGTATAGGACTCCTATTCATCCTACCACTGTAGTAGATACAAATCCCACACCTAATCATTATGTATGGAGGACTTCATCAGGACATGATCTCTATGAGAATTTTGAATCCATTCGACAACCCTTTAATCCTCATGACCCTCCTGTTGAAACGGGACCATCCGGTCAAACTTTGAATAACCCCATCGATCAGGTCATTAACCCTACTGTTACGTCAGCACAAGTCCATCCTAATGTTGGAATCATCACCTCTACTCATTCCGAAGGCACTTTGATCCCTACCCCCACTTTTACAAAATTTCACTTTACAACTCCACATGTTCCGCACGATCTTGCTGGGACACCTTTGCACCAGAGAATGCAGACCCTTGCCATCCAAATACAACCGAATGGAGAGAAACCACCATCTAGCGGACCTATCCCTCCTAGAAGACCACCATCCTATGGTGAGCCTGCCCCTCTCTGGGGACAACCCCCTTTTCATGTTCCTCTTGGAGGGAAACCTCCCTTTGCCAACCATACCTCGGTCGTTAATCCACCACTGACAGGGGGGAAACCTTTGTTTGCTAGAAACCCTTCACAATCCTGGGAAGTATCTTCAGGAGGCACCTTTACCCAACCCCACGTTGGGGGGCACTCATATCATAACCCACAATGAGGAGTATCAAATCTTGTTCCTTATGGACAAGCTTATCTGGGCATCCCAATCACCACCTAGAGTCCTCAAGGAAAACAACCTTATCCTTCCCAAGGGTCTAATGTTTATCCTCCCCACGGGCCTAATGTGTATCCACCTCTGGGATCTTTTCTTACCCTCCTCAAGGGAAAAACGTTTATCCCCCTTATGGGAAAGCAAATCACCTGACTTATAATTCTCAGAACCCACCGGGTTATGCAAATGTTTCTCATCCATCATCAAATCCTGCTTATCCTGGTCAGAAACAACCGTATGTAGGAGGACCTACTGGTTACAATCATCCACCTAACCTATTTTATGGTCCTATTGGTGTTCCTATGCCACACCAGTATCATCCGCAAGTTAACCGACAACTATCTTTCCTTGCGACTATGGATCTCCCAGACTTGTCTCGATTAACCAATGATCCTATTTTTCATTCACCGGTTTGGCCAATTATTCTAGCTAAACTTCCTTCTGATATTCCGAAATTTGACGGAAAACCTAGAGAAGATCCAAATAACCATGTGATGACTTTCCATTTGTAGTGTTCATCAAACTCCCTCATGGATGGTTTTATACGTTTGTGTCTTTTTCAGTGAACACTTACGGGCTCTGCAGTAAAGTGGTATATTGAACTACCATGTGCTTCTTTTCATGATTTCAACTCCCTTGCCATGTCTTTCCTCACACACTTTCAATTACCTATTCTCTATGAGACGAGTATTGAACTTTTGACCTCCCTTCATCAAACTGACTCCGTGCATATCTTTGACCATATTCATGAGTGGAGACGATGACGAAGGATGATCAAAGCAATCATTCCTGACCAATTATTGGCAGCGTAGTTTACTAAATCACTTTTACCTCTGATTGCTCATGATGTCGCTACGGGTGGAGTAGTAACCGAGGAAGAAACCATTGCTCGGGCTTAGTATTTAGATTTGGTTTATTCACAATCTTGTACTTTGTATGAGTTTCTTTCAAATGTTGCTTGAGCTAATACCGACCCATCAAAGCCATCCTCCTCATCTCATGCAGACGGTGTTATCGGTTCCATCAAAACTCCATCTACTTCCTAGTTGACTGCACTCTCCTCTACCTCCCCCCAAACTTAGATCTCTAAGGTGAATGCAGTTCAATCTTCCCCTTCACAACAATCTGGAGGTAAAAAGAAAGAAAAAAATAAACGAAAAAATACTAATAACAATGAACAACCGAAAAATCAATCTCAAACACCTGCTACCGAAAAGCAACCANGACTTTCCACATCGCGATGAAGTGGCCAAACGTTTCCAAGGAAATTCACAACCCACTATGCTTACTCAACCTTTTCCACAACAACAATCCATGGTTGCTCAAACCCCCTCTCCTGGGGGCAGTTCTAGCCATCCTCATGATGAGGCCTTGACAAGTGCCCATATTTATATGTTTAATGGTATTAATTTGACCACTCGCTCTAAGATGTACAACACACCAGCTAAACCTAACAAAGCCAAGGTCATTAACGGTTCTTTACCAGATCCATCAACATCCTCCGTCTGGACCACTTCAAATTGAGAAACCTTCGTTCGACTCTATATTATGCCCTCTTAAGAGCACTATCCATAAATCTACCTTTAATCCTAGTTCACGTGTTTCCCATAAGTACAACATTGTTGAAGATTTGGCTCAAGCACCGTGTTCTATGTATGTGTTAGAAGTTCTACAACACTGCCCCAATCAATGTAGAATGCTCTTGGATGTTATTGGCATTGTTGATCCTGAGTCATCCAACAATATCATGTTTAACTTGGACAATTATACATCTCGACTCTCCCGCGAACTTGCTTTCCAAATTTTTGTTGTTGTTCACAATCAACAAATTCACCGAACCATATTGGATGAGGGAGCCTCTACTTGTGTCATGTCTTTATCATGTTGAAAAAGTTTAAAATCACCCGCACTTAAAAAATCCCCAACGATGTTACACGCATTCGATGGGTGAGGTTTTCATCCCCATGGGATTTTAAAATCCTTGCCCATCCAATTGGGTGGAAAAACCATCACTATTGATGTCGAGGTGGTCGATGCTCCCCTCGATTACAACTTATTACTTGTAAGAAGTTGTCTTTATGCTATGACTGTCGTTGCCTCGTCAATGTTTTGATGTGTACAATTTCCTCATCAGGGAAAAATTGTCACCATCGATTAGTTAGATTTCTGTACACCTGACGCTCGCGCACCCGCTACCAACAATATTCCATTCTTGGGAGATCACAAGATCACTTATGAAAGCGTTGGTGTTGTCTTGCTGAAAGATTCTATCCTTATGGGTACCTTCCCTACACCACTTCCATCGACTACACATCATATTGCCACCGTCGATATGATTTCGACCACAACTTATCAATCTTTGGAATCATCTGACCCTTGGATTGTACCTAGTCCCTTGGAATTCGATGCACTAGGTGACACCATGCCACTTAGTCTAGCCGAAACATCATATGTTGCTATCCAATCTGCTTCTCCCTCTTCGTATGACCAACATCTATTGGCACCCGACAGCTACTCGATGCTGTCGTGGTTAAATTCCTTGTCATTTGCAATCGACTACATTTCCCCAATTTTTCCCTCTAATGAATCTATTATAGAAATGTTGAGCATTGACGAGCTACCTCGGGATGATAACGATCATCGATCTTCTTTTATTCCCCCTTGTGAAGAAATCTGGGATTATATACACTCTATCTTCCCTCCTGATGTTGATTTTCCATTGTCTCCCATGCCTTCAATTTTCGATGACTTAGATCTGGTAGTTGACATGGTGATCTCTTTGGTAGGGCTATTCGAGCCTGATCTCCTTACCCCTGACGAGACCCTCGACATGTGTTCCTTCCGGAGCATTCTTCTTCCATCCATTGAAGATCTCTTGGAAGCCATGACCGAGTTTTTTACCTTTACATGGTGTCCTTCCAGAGCGTTATCCTCTTGGAAGCCATGATCAATAAGAAGTCACGAGCATAGTTTCTCTTCTCTATATCAAGCTCGTTAAAAAATGAAACAGAGGTCATGAGCACATTTTCGCTTCTCTGTAGCAAGCTCGCTAAAAAATGAAATAGAATATTTGAGCATAGTTTTCCTCTCTGTAGCAATCTCGTTAAAAAATGAAACAAAAATATGGGAATTGAACCCGGAGCCCTGGGCATATTTATTTTCCAGTGTCAAGCTCATTAAAAAATGAAATAGTCACCTCTCTTGTCGAGTTGAGTCTTTTGTTAGGTCTCGTATTTGAACCTTCATTTCATCCACCCTTATCCTTTTTCTCCATGTAGTAGAGAAATTGGTGACAACCTCAAAGTCGAAGAATGAATTAAAGCTTGGGGAGCATGTCTTCAGCCTTTTATGATCACTCTGGAGTTAATCCACTAGCTTTCAAGCTGGGGGCATACCGAGCTTAGTCTTAGTTCTTTCTCGTGCTCGTAAATACATGAGAATGCAACCGAGCAACCTTTTATCTCTTTTTTAGGCTCGCATGGATATACAAAAAAGGAACCCCTTGGAGTCGTCTTTAATCTCTTTTCAGACTCTCTAAACATGATAGTATTGCCGAGTGATATTACTTCCTTTACCACTCATTAAAAGGTTTGAAAGGGTGTCTTTCGAGTGATAATTTATCTCTTTTTCGGCCTCACAAGACTAACATTATGAAAAAGGACAACATTGAATTCATCTTTAAGTTGTTTTCAGACTCTCTAAATGTGAAAAACCACCGATTTTACCTTCTCTGGACTCATTAAACAATCATACATTGAAGGGCCCATACGGGACCAAACCCTTACTTCTTCTAGTTTTCTAAACAAAGGAAGAGGGAATTACCAAAGGTGATTCATATCGAGCATGTGTTACCCTCCTCGAGATCATTAAATTAAAAATAGGTACTCGTCTATCTAGATGGGGGGAAAATTGAAAGAAGCAAGCCAAGTAGTTTTTGAGAAAACTACCAGTAGCTCTTACGGTCGCCCTTGAACATGGCACTTTGTCTTTGCATGCATTTTAATCCACTAAACCTCTACACTTAGCCAATCCTCTGAGTTTCTTTTACTCCTTTGGGTCACCTGACGAGAGTTACAGCATCCAGTGCATCATCAAGTTTTGGTCCATGTCAAGTTTCTGTTGTTGTGCCTCAGTGTTCAAGGGAAGTATCTGTCTCGAGAGTTAGCCATCACAAATATCCTGTTTCAATACGCGTGTCAATCCATGTTCATTTGATCTACCAATTACATCTCTGTGTCAGTTTCGTGTCATTGATGGGGGATACATCAAGGCCCTCCTTTCACAAGTCTATTCCTGTCGACTTCAACACATTATCCAGGAACTAGACTTAGAAACCAGTTAGTACCTTAAGACCTGCATGCCTCAATGGCAGGCCTCCTCGCGTCCGAAAGTGGGTTTACATCATTTACCTCTGATTGGATAATTCCATGGATGTTCGACTTCATCTCATCTATTCACATTCATCGGAATGTACTAGAGTACCTTGGGAATCATTGACATCAATGGTGATCTCCCTCGCACTTGTTCACGGCTTACCTCATTGACCGATAATCAAGTGGTTTCTACCATGTTTGACATTAGGACATCTATTCACATGGTTAGATTCGTACTACATCAGGATCAGTAAGAAGACCCTGGGTTGAGTTTTCACTTTTATGTATACTTTGCCTAGGTTGCGAAGGATTTCTTTTGAACTATGACACATATACTGTTACATAGATCCACTTTGTATTGGTCGTGGCTATATATTATCGTCTCGTAGATCCACTATGTATTCTTTGTGGCTACGATCAGTTCAGGCCATAGGAGTATAGATCCACATTGTATCTTCAGTGGCTATATCTTTTATCAATATAATTATGGATCCGCAGTGTATTCTATGGCGACCATAACTAAAAAGTTTTTATCACTCAAGCATAGGTATGCCTGCCTTGGGTTTGAAACATGTCATGATATTTGTTTGATGGTTGTGTGTAGATTTTTCCAGCCTCTCTGTGTCCATACCCTTTCTCTAAAAAGTCTACAAAGTACTTCATTCATCATCATCTTCTGACTTCGTACTTTAGGGGGTAATCTGTTACACATCAAAATTACTCACTTCAATAGTGTCGCAAGTGTCATCATTACAAGTGTTGTAAGTGTCACATCTTGTCTGCAAGTGTCGCATCTTGACCACAAGTGTCACAAGTGTCACAAACATCATACTTCCATATTTCCTATGTCGTTCCTCTAACGACATCACAAGGACACTTAAGACACCTCAAAGACTAGTTTTGAGGAAGAGAAATCAATTGACAAGGAGTACAAACCTTTTGCCACTGAAAAAAACCACTCAAATATCAAATTTGGAGGGAAACACTCTCCTATGCACTGTCAGGGAGTGTTAACGCTCCCTGGGATTCTTTGGGAGAGTGCTAAAATGCTCTGTTCCCCACTTTGGGGGAGCGCTACCCCTTTCTGAGCGAATTTTGGTTTGTTGAGACAAATCAGGGAAGAATTCCCTCAATTTATGAAGATGGTTGGATTCGAATAGAAGGTCAAGGCATGATCTTAGGGAAGATACTCAACTTAAGGAGGAGAATCCTCAACTTATCCCAAATATCTCTCAAGTGGTTGGGCCTCTCCAAGGTTATATAAGGAGGCCTCCTCATGGTGAAAGGATATATGGAGATTGAGAATTACACCAAACTTATGATCCCATAAGTGAGATGTCATTGAATCACAATTAGTGTAGATTACTTGAGCAAAGGGGTTGGACAAGGAGAGTTGGAAGAAGCTGCTACACCTTCATCAAAGGATAATAAGTACTCTTCATTTGTTCTCATTAATACATATACATGCTTGGCCTGTTTCTTTCAAGTTTATGTTTGTTTCACATGAACTTGTCTTCAGTAGATAGATCTGTATTTGAGTTAATCTGAGTAGAATAGGAAGCCATTGTATCTTTTTTTGTTCTACAAGACCTATCGAGGAGATCAGGATTGGAGCTCAGCTTGGACTTTGCGAGGAAAAATGCCATTAACAAGGTACACATATTTCTTCTTCCTCTTCATATATTATCTTAATTAGATCTAAAAAGGATGTCAGTGTCCACATTAATCACTTTTCTATCATGGCCTTAGGTGTCTAGAGACTAAGAGGGAATCCTCTTGTCCACAGGAGGATTCACCTGTAACACCAGGTCAAGCACCCCATCAATCTGACCCCCGGTGCAGCACTATCCAATGGGCCAGTCTATCATCACTCTTTGTTAGAGAATGAGGAGATCAAGCGACAGATCCAAGAAATGCTCCACAAGGGGCACATTCGTCCCAACTCATCACCTTGTGGGAGCCCAATAATGTTGGTATAGAAGAAAGATGGAACCTAGTGACTCTGTATTGATTACCGAGCTCTAAATAAAATCACAGTTAGAAACCAGTACCCGATTCCCCGAATTGACAACCTCCTTCATCAACTCACGGGGGCCAAATACTTCAGTAAGATTGATCTGAAGTCTAGCTACCACTAGGTCCCGATAGAACAGACAGATGTATGGAAGACCGCCTTCAAGTCAATGGAAGGACTTTTTGAATGGTTGGTC
>JASDQU010104753.1:42400-72450 GCA_032191745.1 Picea mariana | reverse complement strand
CTAATTTACAACAAGACTCGGGCCGAACACTTACAGTAGATTCAATAGGTTCTACACACCCTGCGACAGCACAAGCTATACACCAACTTGGAAAAATGCTCCTTCAACATGGACCAGGTCCATCACCTGTGCTACATCATTGATCATCATGGCATACATGTGGATCTAGCCAAGATTCAAGTCATCCGTGACTGGCCAACCATGACCACACTCACTGATATTTAGATCTTCTTGGTCCTTACCAATTTCTACCGAAGGTTCGTGCTGGGATTCTCCCATATTGCATGGGCACTCAACCAAATTAATAGGGGTGCTGGTAAGGCGAACTTTGCGTGGGACCGGTCCCAACAACAAGCATTCGATGATTTTAAGCAACACTTGTGTTCAGCCCCAGTACTTTCACCACCATACCTGCAACATCCCTTTGATATCAAGACAGATGCTTTAGACTATGTTGTGGGCGTCATTCTCACTCAACACAGCCACCTTGTGGCCTATCATAGTGAGACACCGTCAGATACTATTCGTAATTACCCTACTTATGACAAAGAAATGTACTCCATTATGCAAGCCTTTCAGAAGTGGAGACATTACATTCTTGGGAAGGAGACAGTCATCCACATTGATCATAAGCCATTGTAGTTCATGCAGACACAGAGAAAATTGTAGAATGACCGCCATCAGAAGTGGTCCACATACTTGCAACAATTCCACCTCAACATCAAGTATAAAACAAGAAGCATCAATTGCATCACTGATTGCCTCAGTAGACCACCGGTCATGACATTCACAACAGTGCTAGAATCTTGCGGCCATGAGACCTCTGGATGGCCCCAACTCTATGAGACAAACCTTGACTTCACCACCACCTACCAAATGTTGGGTGCAAACGCAGTTATCGATAATT
The DNA here is from genome assembly GCA_032191745.1 of Picea mariana. Classification (NCBI taxonomy): domain Eukaryota; kingdom Viridiplantae; phylum Streptophyta; class Pinopsida; order Pinales; family Pinaceae; genus Picea; species Picea mariana. The sequence continues at coordinate 71,543 of JASDQU010104753.1, read as the reverse complement.
TCCATATTCAATATGGGTTGTTGTGTCGTCTGGGCCATATCTGTGTTCCATCAAGTGAGCGAGCGAAGATGATCTGGGAATCCCACTACAGTCGGGTGGCAGGACACTTTGGTGTCAAAAAGACAGTGGTGATGCTACAAAAACATTTCTACTAGCCGAAAAATCAACAGGAGGTCAGCAAGTATATCAGGTCCTACACTGCCTACGCTAAGAAATAGGGCCTGTACCACTAAGAAATAGGGCTTGTACACCCTTCTTCCTACTCCTGACAGGCCATGGGAATCCATCTGAATGGACTACATGTCGGGCCTCCCATCCACCAAGCAGGGAAATAACTGTGTTTTTGTGGTTCTTGATCTCTTTTCTAAGATGGCAATTCTGGTTGCCTGCAAGAAGAGCATCACAATAGAGGCCACTACCAAGATCTTCTTTGAACGAGTATGGGTACATTTTGGAATCCCAAAAACCATTGTCTCAGATCAGGATAGTCGATTTCTCGGCACATTCTGGTCGATCCTCTAGTCATTGTTGGACACCAAGCTCACCAAATCCACGGCCCTCCACCCCCATATAGATGGTAAAACCGAGGTTGTAGTGCATATCCTTCGCATGTGTAATTTAAAGCACCCCCGCACATGGGATGAGAGCCTTCCCTATGTCCATCATAGCTACAACTGAGCCCTACATAGCTCAACCGGCCATAGCCCCTTTTAGGTGGGGTTGGGATTCCAACCATTGGGTCCCATAGATGTTGCAATTCCTCTTGCGGTCACCTCGACCGACTCATCCCCTGCTCCAACTGAAGCTGAAAACGCCACCTGGTTCATTGAGAATATCCAAAAAATCTGCCAACAGGTTCAGGATATCCTGCAAAAGTCCAATGAAAAGTACAAACAACTCCATGATCAACATCGGGTGCCACATAAGTTTCAAGTGGGCGACAAAGTTTGGTTGCACTTGCAGAAAGAACGCCTTACAAGACCCCATTGGAAGCTTCGTCCACTACATTATGGGCCATACACTATCACCAAGGTCATGGGGGATAATTCTTTTGAGCTCAACATTCCTCCTTTCCTTGGCCTACACCCAGTGCTCAACGTGGATCTCCTTTGCCCTTATTTCCCACCACTATTGGACACCTCAGAAGTAGCAGAACAATTGACACCAACATAGCTCAACCCCGACTGCATACAACAGGAATCCAATTATCATATTGTGGACACACATATCAAGGGCACTCGACAACAAAGGATACAACTTTATTGAGTCATCAAAGCAGGGCAGCTCCTGTACCAAGGCAAGTGGCTCACCCAGGGCCAAATTCAGTAGAAATTTCCTCATCTGATGGGGGACCTCAACGCAATGGAGACCATTGCTTCCTAAGGATGGAGGATTTATCCAAATCGATATCGGTGGCCACCCACCTTTTCCAACTAGCTCAAAACAATTTTCTGGCAATTTTGGTAATTTACTATTTTTAGCAGTTTTCACTTTCAGAACCTTTTTGAGGCCCTAAATGATGTTTTTTTGGGAAAACATGTTTTCAATATGTGAGTTCCTTTTATATTGTGCCTAAAATGAATCTCCTCGATGATACNCCATCACATATCTTCTCAGAGATAAGCTGTCACCATTTCAGGAAGCTTGTTTCCGCTGCATTTTACAGTTTCCAGCTTATTTCTTTATTAATAGAAAACTAGTTTTACTGTATATCTGTTATTTTGTGTTAAGCACCTATTAATAATCTATATTCATTTCATTCTTCTCAAAAAATCCGGATCACAAAGGGTCCAGGATGGTCCAAGGAGATGTGATACTCTCTAAGGATATTTGTGTGGGCACTTTGTTCCATCTTGATACGTGCACTATTGAATGTGCTGGAATACTTAGAACATATCATCACAAGACTTCATCATCCCTTGGAATTTATCCCTTCTTTAGTTCATCTTCCCTCTAAAATTTTCCTCACATCTCCTTGTTTACCTCAAATAAGAATCCCTTACACACATATAAGATATTCAATAGAATGTGTGTGTAAATGTACTTATGAGTGAATTCTTGAGGTCTATATATACTTTTTCTAAGTAACCTTTTTCCTCAACTTTAGGGATTCTTGAAATTTCTTGTTACAACCAATTTACCATTTCATTAATGAATTGCAACCAATTAGGGGCTTCTTAACCTATCTTTTGGGCTTCCATAGGGGGCTCTTAACCCATCTTTTTCGATTCCAACATCATGACCTCATAAATCCTCAACCGTGAGGAACTACATAATGTTCCACCTATCAATGGAAATGGCATGACGAGTACTATCCATATATGAAGGTAATACCTGCATTTATGATTTCATTCATGTCCTTATTCCTTGATCAACTTTGGGTTCCATAACCACGCCTCTGGGAAATAATGTAGACTTCATCAAATGCACCCAACACATATGCTGACATCAACCACTCCATTAATGAAAAATAACTCACCAACAATATATACTACATCTCTAGGGCTTCCAGACTTCTCCAAGGGTTGACATCAATCTGTAAGGGTTGAAATCAATGACAACCAACTTTCCAAACCAATTGTCCAATAGAATGTAATAGTTCTTATTTTTCTTCTATTTTTTCACCAACGAGATTTATAAGATCTACACCTTCATAATCATAACCTTCTAAAGAAGCTCTTACTTTAGAAAGCAAATTACCTATAGAGAAGACAATGTTATGGCACCAAAGATTGGGTCATATAGGTGAGAAGGGCCTACGAGCCTTAGAAAAAAATATTATCGATTGATTGAATGATTGTACTCTTGAATTTGATATTTGTGAGCATTGTATATATGGAAAGCATAACCATGTTCATTTTTATTCTAGCTCTCATAAATCATCTGGTTGTTCGACTTAATTCATTATGATGTATTTGGTCCAATGGAAGTTCCTTCAATATCTAAGGCTTTGTATTATGTGTCATTCGTTAATGATTATTCTAGAAGGACATGGGAATATTTTCTTAGAACTAATTCTAAGGTTTTAAGTTGATTTACGGAGCTTAAATCTCTCTTGGAAAACAAAATGTAGGAATATTAAGTTGTTGAGAATTTATAACGATGGTGAGTTTTTTTTTGTAGAGTTTGATAAGTTTGGTAAGGAGAATGGAATTGAAAGACATAAGAAAACTCCATATAACCCACAACATAATGGAGTTATAGAACGAATGAATTGTACATTGATGGAAAGAGCTAGGAGTATGCTTAGTGGATTTGGCTTAGAGAAGAATTTTCAAGGAGAAGTGGTTTCTACTCCATGTTTCTTGATTAAAAAGTCTCCCACATCAACTCTTGTGGACAAGACCCCTATGGAGGTTTGGACGAGTAAGATGCTCTCACTTGAGCATATTCATGTTTTTGGTTGTGATCCATATGCTCATGTGCCTAAGGAGAAGCAGTCTAAATTGGATAACTAGGAATATATCTTCATCGGCTAGGGTGTTGGTGTGAAAGGGTACAATCTTTGGGATCCTATTGCTAGAAATATTTTGTATAGCAAAAATGTTATTTTTATAGTAGTTGATTGTTCTCCCACTTTGGTGTAGCTAGAAGAGGATGAGAAGAAGTTAGTGGTTCAATGACTACCTAAGATAGAGGAATATGAACTAGAAAATGAACACGAATTTCATGATGGACCTAATGAGGAACATGGTTTAGATATTTCAAAAGGGGAGAAAGAAGGTGATGATTTCTTTATGTGTATTACAAACAAGAAGGTGATCACTTCTTTTTTATCACTCTATATGTTTTGGTAATAGTAAGGATGTGATTTGTGATTTGAAGTCACAAATTTTGACACGTTTTGATATGAAGGACTTGGGGGCTGCAATATATATCTTAGGAATGGAGATAAGGAGAGATAGAGAGAATAAAAGGATTTGGTTGAGTCAAGGTAAGTATGTAAACTATGTGCTATATATTTTTTGTATGGAATATTACAAACCTTTGATTGTTCTAATTTCTATGGGAACTAAACTTTCAGTTGAGCAGTGCCCTACAACACATGCAAAGATGGAGGATATGGATTCTATTTCTTATGCTAGTGTAGTTGGTAGTTTCATGTATGTTATGGTTTGTACTAGACCAAACATTTCCCAAGTAGTGGGAGTCTAGCTGATTCATGGCTAATTGTAATGTCCCCTTTCAATTGATCATGATAGAGGATGACTCAATAGCCTATACGCTCCCGTAGTCTATACTCAACAAGGGGAAGGGAGTCAAGGAGGTTTATTTGGTGCCACTATAATGATAAATCCTAATGTGACATTAAATAAAATAAATATTTATATTTAAATGAAATTGGAGGGAAAATAAAGTGAGGGTTTGATTTGGTAAAAAAATAGAAAGATCTAGAAGGCCCGGAGGAATCATAAATAGAGGGGTAACCCTTCTCTTTGGAATTATGATTTGATCTCTCAATTTGGAGTGCTCTTGGAGCCATTATTTCATTAGGTTTTAGCAAAACCATTCCACTATTGCAGTCCAGTTTTGGTGGTGCAATATCCACCCTAGCCGGGAAAGAGGGGGAGTCCATCTAGGACTAACATTAGAGATTCACTTGGGAGTTTTGCATTTAGTTGAAGAGATACCAAGGTATGCATGAGGTTTACAAATATTTTTGGATGAGGCTTAGCTCATACATTTGCATATTTCGGGAGGATTTCAGAGAAATCAAAGTTTAGGCAATACCCGCAGGTTGAGTACGGGGAAACCCATGAGGCCCCGCTAGATGTCTAGCAGTTGTCCCACGAGGACCTCTTTGATCGGGGTTGGAGTAGGCCATGTGGATCGGGTTTGTAGGGTTACAAAAGGGTCACTAGAAAAGAAAACACTTTTGGAGCAGAGCATCATAGGGAGCATCATAGTTTGGAATCATTCCAAGTTTCCTTGTGTTGTTTGATTTGTGCAACTTCCTTGCAACCATTAGACTTGTGTGTTTAGGAGTATTATGTAGATGTTATTACAACCATTAGATATCATTGTATTGTTGTTTCCATCCATGATAATATGTCATGGTTATCTACTTTATTTTTTGTGTAATGGATGCATGCAATGATTTTTTCAATATTCTTGTATGAGCATACTGTTTGTAAGGGATTAACAACAAAATTAATACCCAGTGTTTGACATATTTACACAAGGAGAATTAACAATTTTTGGACAAAAACATAATAAATCCATATAACCTATTCTAGGACATTACAATGGTATCATAGATGGGGATATCTCCAACCCGCGATTTAGTGAGGCCTTGATGCCAAGGAAAACTAAAGGATGAGGGAAGCAACCTACCCCAAGACTAGAATCATCAGAAGAAGTAGAAGTAGAAGGATTTATTGGGGACCATCCTGAAGATAGAACCATACAACTATTGGAATCCATAGCTGATGGGAAGCAACAATTAACACAATTCTTGACATAGTACTTTTTCGACAACCAATCAAACCAAAACGAGGGAGGTACCAATGGGAACTATGCAAATGCTAGCCACAGAGGTGGTAGGACTCCTAAATGGAGTAATTCCTATGTGTCATAACATAGTGTCTTCCTGGAAGGTAGCAAAAAGGTACCCAGACCCTTATTGCCGCCATTCCTTGAGGAGAAACTTACAGGAGCACCAGAACAATAGGGGGTGGACAAAATGAACTCCTACTTTAGGGAGTATCAGTTGCTGGAAGAAGGAGAAAATGAATCCATGTATTACAATGACTAATACAACCTCAGGATGGGGAACAAACCAAGGATGGGCCAAAATTAGCATAATTTCGATCTTATGTGAAAATTGGTGAAGATGACTACTCCATCTTTTGACGGATCTGATAGGTGAACAACCCGAGCATGGGTACATAAGTTGGACACTTATTTCTAGCTTAACCTAATGACAGAGGAAAAGGAGATAAAATTTTCCACTCTACACTTGGATGGAGAGGATCATCAGTGGTGGTACCATGGGATATTAACATTGGGACATTCCAAATCACATCATATGAGGATTCCATCCAAAGGTTGATGGACATGTTCAATAGGAAGGACCCTGATGTACAATTTAGGGAGTTGGCACAAATGAGGAAGACATGTACACCAGAGGCCTATGTTACAAAGTTTCAGTGGATGGCAGTCATGGTGACTGATATTTCTATGCAAAGATAGGTGATGCTAACCCTTAATAGGTTGGTTGAAGGATTTCAATCCAAACACACTACATGGAGCCATCATGAATACTTAGGATATGGTAGACATAATCCCCAAGAAGAAATCGACAACCAAATTTATTCCACAAAAAGGTCAGGTGTCAAAACCTCCCAAGAAGACATGGATAGGGAAGGACAGGTTAGATGAGAAAACTCATAAACAAATAAGGAGGAAGAAGCTTTTCTAGAGATACAAGAAGCTGTAGGAACTAGACCATCGATGTATGGGTAAAAGTAAAGTCCATTATATTGAGGTAGTTTCCAACGAAGAGTATGACGATGATGATGAGGGAATTGGGAAGATAGGGAAGAGACTTCACATGCTATAGAGTAGATGCCATTGTAGGATATCCCCAAGGGAGTGAACATTGCCACAATTTTAGGAGTCCCTAAATACTACACCTTTAGGTTCAGGGGCATTGTGTAGGGGAAGATAGTTACAACATTGGTTGATGATGGTGCCACCCAAGACTTCATTGATGTTGCACTTGTCACTAGGATACATATCCCTTTAGAGGATTTCGAGGGATTCAATGTGGTAGTATAAGATGGGTAGAACATAACGTGTACTCATAGGATTAGATTATTGGAATTAATATTGGGAAACTATACATTGACCGATGAATTTTATGTCATGGATTTAGAAGACACTCATGTGGTTCTAGGAGTTCAATGGTTGTAATCATTGGGAGATATCAACATGAATTATCAGGACGCGAGGATGAAGTTCCAAGATAAGGGTGGAAAACGAGTCATATTAAGAGGTATGTTGAAAGGTTCCCTCGGGATTGTGTCCAACCAACACATGGAGGCCCTTTTTAGACATGAAAATGTGTCTTGCAAAACATAATTCTTGATCACCATGGAGAAGCCATCGCAGGATTGTCAGCAATACCATACAAATATATAGGAATTGCTTGGAAAGCATGAAATATTGTTTGGAAAATTTCTAGTAGGAAGACCACATGATAGAGGATTTGAGCATGTCATTGATCTAGAAGAGGATTTGAAGCTCATGATCACCACACCCTACAAGCATCCAAAGAGGTTCAAGGATTAAATAGAGAAGGACATAAAGGAGTTGTTGGAGATGGGACATATTAAGACTAGTTATAGTCCCTTTGTTTCTTCAGTTGTACTAGTGAAGAAGAAGGATGGTAATATGAGGATGTGCATATAGACTATAGGGTACTGTATAAGAAGACCATAAAAAATCGATACCCAATACCTAGGAATGATTAGATGATAGACAAACTGCATGGGGAAGTGTACTTCTCAAAGGTTTATTTGTGGTCGGGATAGCACCAGATTTATGTCAGAGAGGAGGATACCAATAAAACAACATTCAAGTGTCACTATGAGAACTATGAGTTTCTAGTCATGCTCTTCGGGTTGAATAATGCACCAACTAATTTTAATACATGCATGAACCATATATTCAACAAACAGTTGAGGAAATTCATATTGGTGTTCTTTGATGATATTATGATCTAAAACTAGACATGGGAGGAACATCTGAAGCATGTGGACAAGATTCTCACCATTATGAAGGAGAAGTCACTTTTTTCCAAGGAGGGAAAGTGCGATTTTGGGTTGACATAAATCCTCTATATGGGGAACATGATTGGTGTTGAGGGAGTAAAGGTACATCAAGAGAATATACAAACAATATTATAATGGTGCACCCTAGACCAATCATAAATATGCAAGGATTCTTCGGGATATGGAGTTATTATAGGTGCTTCATGAAATTATTTTCACAATTGGTTATGTTAGCACTGAAAGTCACACTTTGACTGCTAAAGTGTAAGCTCAGCACCCTTCAGAATGTAAAAGATAATTTTGGTTTTGAATAGGTGGATAAACAAGATGGATAAATAAAGAGAGAGGGCTGCAAACTGTAGATCAATAGGCTACACCAATGGGCAATGGAGTCACAAACATCCTACTCATCGAAGGAACGAAAGTTGCTCCATAGAAAACAAGGTTATATGCTGATAAGTGGAAGAATAAAGAAGGAAAACATAAGGTAGAATGTTCACTAAACATATATCCTCTCAATTTAATGAATCGACAAATAATTGAATATAAACAATGACTGATGGGCAAAATACAACAGATCCTTTGTTGCTTAGGGATCCATAAATCATTGTCAGCCTTTGATCCTCAAATCTGCAATATATTCAAATAAGAAGAAATATAAACAAAAGGGTTACAATCTAAAATCACAGCTCTCATGAGTCTCCAATAGTAGTAATGCTTGCAATCATAAAATGCCCATAGGCTTACGAAATGAACACAGACAAGAAAACTGCCTACTCCTACTCTCTCTAGCCTCTCTTGGCTCATCCCTCTCCCCTTTCTCCAAGAGATATTTCCTTCTTTAAATAAACAATAGCATCCAAATGAACTAAGGAGTTCTAATCTCATCTCCTCCATTGGATTCTAAGCCTTGGAGATAGGTGACAACAATCAAAGAGACAAAAATCCAACAAACTGCTAATTTTAAGGAATTTGTTGGAAGTCATTAATAAAATGTCTCCACCTCATTGCATGAGGCCTTTTATGAAGCTGAATATTAGGTGCAGGTGTCCCTTGACATATAACGGATCCTTGAGAATTCATTCAAACCCTCCTTGACATGTGGCAACCTCCCAACAAGGCGAATATCAAAATCGTGACCGCTACAGGAAATTAGGCAGTGTCGCTGTAAAATAGTTGGGTAGCTCCACTTATATGTCTAATATCTCTCAAACCATAAAAATTTTTGAAAAACTAAGAGAGGTTTTTGTTATTTGGCATGTTATGAACAAACACCTCCTCCAGTTTTCAAAAATACCTTTTCAATTGTTCAGAATCCAAGTTTCAAGTTAGTAACTAAAAACTGGTAAAATAACTCTGCACAATTCGTTTTCTGCCAGAAATATTAGGTAGCGCCACTTATGTTGCGCTTGTGTGCAGGTTTATGTAGCAATGTAAAAATGCAGAGCCTTCAATATTGAACGTGTGAAAAGTAGTTGGTGGTATTTTATAATGTCGAACCCATTGTGTTTAGGTGTCTTGGCAGTATAGTAGGTTGTGCACTTTACCACTGAGGGAGTTAACACTTTAGCAAAAACCCAAAACTCTAATAGTTAGGCCTCTTCTAGCTGCAAATTCTTGTGCTAGCATAGGCTCCATGGGGGATAGAGTCCTCCCTGTGAGGCTATAAGAACTCTTGTATTTTCGGTGCCTTATCCTAGGGTTTCTCCCAACCTTTAACCTCTGCAATTTGCTTTGATCTGTGACCTTCAACTGAAACTAAATGCAAATGAAAACTAAATCTGACAAAAATGATTAAAATGATACTTTTTCAACAAGCTTATTGCACACACCTACTCTAATTATTAGGAAAATGAAGCATTCAAGTTACATGAAACAACCAATGAATCCATTTCATCATTTTTTCAACAGTTTGAAGCTTTGAAATGTGCTTCCTTAAGCACCAGAGATAATTCTCACTTGAAGGCACATCAAAGAAACATTTGGCAATACAATTTCCATTGAAGAAATCAATGAGCCTAGGCCCACTTTCTTCTTGCTTGCAGGCTGCAAATGGATCCTGAAAAACATCATCAACACTTTCCCCTGTGACATTGCTTTGTGTAAAAAGGAAAAGTATTGCATTAGGTCCTTCCTCCACTGTGTTTGGTTGTTGTATGGCTTGTTGGTTTTTTGATTCATCCTCAATGCATATGGCCTTGGTCCACTCCTGGTCATGAGGTGTATTAGGAAAAAGGCTTAGTGATGCTTGTATTTCTTTAATTTCAACCTTTATCATTTGATCACATGGCATTTGATTTTGGTTGCTTGATGAAACTGAGCTTGTGTCTTCAAGAGGAATAGGGGGTTGATAGGGAAGTTCGTCACAATTAGAAGTTCTTGGGAAACTACATTCTTCTATCTTATCTTTTGATTGTGAGGGATATTCATCATAGCTTGGCTTATGGTCCCAATTTCTCAATTTTTTACCTTCTAAACTTAGATTATCATCTTCTCCTTCTTTTTCAGCAACAAAAATATGACATGAGGTTTGAAACAAGCTATTGTTGCTTTGATGGGAAGGGTACTTTTCTGATATAATGTGTTCAACATATTGTTCATGAAAATCATCTTCATAATCATCATACAAAGGTGAATCAATGACCATTTGACTATTAATGGTTGAGGGGATTAGTACAATAGCTGGGATAGTTGGTTGTTCGGTGAAAACATCCTCATAGTCATCAAAACTTGGCAAATCATGGCACATTGGTTCATTAACAATAGGAGGGATTACAACAAAAATGGGTAAGCTATGAATTCATTCATGACAGGCTGCAACATTATTCTCATGATGAAATAAATGTGACCCTAAGATGACCTCTTGACTTAAAGAATCGAGAAAAGGAGGAGAAAGGGAAAATATGGATTGTTCATATTGATCATTCTCTTGGGGACCTAGATTTTGACATGAATGATGCAGTTGTTCTTCAAATTTAGGAAAATCATTATGAAACTCATAATCTAAGTCCCGCTCTCTATAATCATCCCCTTCATCATCACTACTAGAAGAATCATTTGTTGAATCTTGAATATATGATGCATACCCTTCACAACAATTCTCAAAAAATCTTTTAGCTCGATAAATTATCTTGCAATGAGAATAAAAAACATCATGAAAGTCCTTCAAAGAGGAAATACTATAAGCAAGGAGTGTTATATACCATTGCCTCACATCGCCTTCCAATGAATACATGAACATTTTCATCAATATATCTTCGTGATGGATGTCAAGCTGGTGCATCAAATCATGAAATTCATGAACATGCTCAAAAGGGTTTTCATCATCACCTTCATAAAATCTGGGCAACAGATTTTGTCATTCATCAATTTGAGGCACAAGATGTGGATAACCATCTATGGATGAGAAATTGAGTGGGGAAAACCTCTTGGTCAGGATAGCCTTCATATCCATTTGATTTTTCTCATCCCCGATGGAGTCACCAACATATTCTGAAAAATAGACTCGTCATGGTGAATGTGCGGTCTTGAAGGTGTCCAACTTCAGCCACCATCTAAATCTAGAGTTGTGCAATGCCATTCTTCCCAGGAAGATTTTCAATCTGCTAAAATCCATCCCCGACAACGGTTCCATAAATGTTAGCACTGAAAGTTACACTATGACTCCTAAAGTGTAAGCTCAGTACCCATCAGAATGTAAAAGATACTTTTGGTTTTGAATAGGTGGATCAACAAGATGGATAAAGAAAGAGAGAGGGCTACAAACTATAGATCAGTAGGATACACAAATGGGCAATGGAGTCACAAACATCCTTCTAATCGAAGGCACAAAAATTGCTCAACATAAAACAAGGTTATATGTTGATAAGTGGAAGAATGAAGAAGGAAAACATAAGGTAGAATTCTCACTAAATAGAGATCCTCTCAATTTAATGAATCAACAAATACTTGAATATAAACAATGACTGATGGGCAAAATACAACAGATCCTCTGCTACTTAGGGATCCATAAATCATTTCCAGCCTTTGATCCTCAGATCTGCAATATATTCAAATAAGAAGAAATATAAACAAAAGGGTTACAATCTGAAATCACAAATCTCATGAATCTCCAATAGCAGTAATTCTTGCAATCATCAAATGCCCACAGGCTTACAAAATGAACACACACAAGAAAACTGCCTACTTCTGCTCTCTCTAGCCTCTCTTGGCTCATCCATCTCCCCTTTCTCCAAGATATATTTCCTTCTTTAAATAAACAATAGCATCCAAATGAACTAAGGAGATCGAATCCCATCTCCTCCATTGGATTCTAAGCCTTGGAGATAGGTGGCAACAATCAAAGAGACAAAAATCCAACAAACTGCTAATTTTCAAGAATTTGTTGGAAGTCATTAATAAAATGTCTCCACATCATTGCATGAGGCCTTTTATGGAGCTAAATATTAGGTGTAGGTGTCCCTTTACATCTAACTGGTCATTGAGAATTCATTCGAGGCCTCCTTGACAGGTGGCAACCTCCCAACAAGGAAAATATCAAAATCGTGACCGCTATAGGAAATTAGGCAATGCCACTGTAAAACAATTGGGTAGAGCCACTTATATGTCTAATATCTCTCAAACCATAATAGATTTTGAAAAACTGAGAGAGAGTTTTGTTACTTGGCATGTTATGAACAAAAACCTCCTCCCATTTTCAAAAATACCTTTTCAATTGTTCAGAATCCAAGTTTCAAGTTAGTCACTAAAAACTGGTAAAATAACTTTGCACAAATCATTTTCTGCCATAAATATTAGGTAGCGCCTGTAGGTAGCACCACTTATGTTTCACCTGGGTGCAGGTTTACGTAGCAATGCCAAAACGCAGTGCCTTCAATATTGAACGTGTGCAGAGCAGTTGGTGGTCTTTTATAATGTCGAACCCATTGTGTTTAGGTGTCTTGGCAGTATAGTAGGTTGTGCACTTTACCACTGAGGGAGTTAACACTTTAGCAAAAACCAAAAACTTTTATAGTTAGGCCTCTTGTAGCTGCAAATTCTTGTGCTAACATAGGCTCCATGGGGGATAGAGTCCTCCCTATGAGGCTCTAAGAACTCTTGTAGTTTCGGTTGCTTATCCTAGGGCTACTCCGAACCTTTAACCTATGCAATCTGCTTTGATGTGTGACCTTCAACTGAAACTAAATGCAAATGAAAACTGAAACAGACAAAAATGATGAAAATGATGCTTGTTCAGCAAGCTTATTGCACACGCCTACTCTAATTATTGGGAAAATGAAGCATTCAAGTTACATGAAACAACCAATGAATCCATTTCATCATTTTTTGAACTGTTTGAAGCTTTGAAATGTGCTTCCTTAAGCACCAGAGATAATTATTACTTGAAAGCATGTTAAAGAAACATTTGGAAATACACTTTCCATTGAAGAAATCAATGATCCTAGGCCCACTTTCTACTTGCAGAAAGGTTGCAAATGGATCCTGAAAAACATCATCAATACTTGCCCTTGCAACATTTCTTTGTGTAAAAAGGAAAAGTATTGCATTAGGTCCTTCCTCCACTATGCTTCGTTGTTGTATGGCTTGCTAATTTTCTGGTTCATCCTCAATGCATATGGCCTTGGTCCACTCCTAGTCGTGAGGTGTATTAGGAAAAAGGCTTAGTGATGCTTGTCTTTCTTTAATTTCAACCTTTATCATCTGATCACATGGAATTTAATATTGGCTGCTTGATGAAACTGAGCTTGTGTCTTCAAGAGGAATAGGGGGTTGATAGGGCAGTTCATCACAATTAGAAGTTCTTGGGAAACTACATTCTTCTATCTTATCTTCTGATTGTGAGGGATATTCATCATAGCTTGGCTTATGGTCCCAATTTCTCAGTTTTTTACCTTCTAAACTTAGATTATCATCTTCTCCTTCTTTTTCAGCAACAAAAATATGACATGAGGGTTGAAACAAGCTATTGTTTCTTTGATGGGAATGGTACTTTTATGATATAAGGTCTTCAACAGATTGATCATGAAAATCATCTTCATAATCATCATACAAAGGTGAATCTATGACCATTTGAATATTAATGGCTGAGGGGATTAGTACAATAGTTGGGACAACTAGTTGTTCAGTGAAAACATCCTCATAGTCATCAAAACTTGGCAAATCATGGCACACTGGTTCATTAACAATAGGAGGGATTACAAAAAAAATGGGTAAGCTATGAATTCGTTCATGACAAGCTGCAACTTTATTCTCATGATGAAATAAATCTAAACCTAAGATGACCTCTTGACTTAAAGAATCGAGAAACGGAGGTGAAAGGGAAATGATGGATTGTCCATATTGATCATTCTCTTGTGGACCTAAATTTTGACATGAATGATGCATTTGTTCTTCAAATTTAGGAAAATCATTATGAAACTCATCATCTAAGTCCTGCTCTCTATAATCATCCCCTTCATCACCACTACTAGAGGAATCACTTGCTAAATCTTGAATATATGATGCATACCCCTCAAAACAATTCTCAAAATGTCTTTCAGCTGGATAAATTATCTTGCAATGAGAATAAAAAACATCACGAAAGTCCTTCAAAGAGGAAATAATAGAAGCAGGGAGTGTTCTATACCATTGCCTTGCATCACCTTCCAATGAATACATGAACATTTTCATCAATATATCTTCATGATGGATGTCAAGTTGTTGCATCAAAGCATGAAATTCATGAACATGCTCAAAAGGGTTTTCATCATCACCTTCATAAAATCTGGGCAACAGATCTTTCCATTCATCAATTTGAGGCACATGATGTGGATAACCATCTATGGCTGAGAAATTGAGTGGGGAAAACCTCCTGGCCACGATAGCCTTCATAGCCATTTGATGTTCCTCATCCCTAGTGGAGTCACCAACATATTCTGAACAATGGATTCGCCATGGTGAATGTGCAGTCTTGAAGGTGTCCAACTTTAGTCACCATCTAAAGTTGTAGCTGTGCAATGTTGTTCTTCCCAGGGAGCTTTTCAATTTGCTCAAATCTGTCCCCAACAACGACGCCAAAAATGTTAGCACTGAAAGTCACACTTTGAATGCTAAAGTGTAAGCTCAACACCCATCAGAATGTAAAACATAATTTTGGTTTTGAATAGGTGGATCAACAATATGGATAAATAAAGAGAGAGGGTTGCAAACTGTAGATCAATAGGCTACACCAATGGGCAATGGACTCACAAACATCCTACTCATCGAAGGCACAAAAGCTGCTCAATAGAGAAAAAGGTTATATGATGATAAGTGGAAGAATGAAGAAGGAAAACATAAGGTATAATGTTCACTAAACAAAGATCCTCTCCATTTAATGAATCAACAAATAATTGAATATAAACAATGACTGATGAGAAAAATAAAATAGATCCTTTGCTTCTTAGGGATCCATAAATCATTGCCTGCCTTTGATCCTCAAATCTGCAATATATTCAAATAAGAAGAAATATGAACAAAAGGGTTACAATCTGAAATCACAGCTCTCATGATTCTCCAATAGAAGTAATGCTTACAATCCTAAAATGCCCACAGGCTTACAAAATGAACACACACAAGAAAACTGCCTACTCCTACTCTCTCTAGCCTCTCTTGGCTCATCCCTCTCCCCTTTATCCAAGAGATATTTCTTTATTTAAATAAATAATAGCATCCAAATGAACTAAGGATTTCAAACCCCATCTCCTCCATTGGATTCTAAGCCTTGGATATAGGTGGCAACAATCAAAGAGACAAAAATCCAACAAACTGCTAATTTTCAGGAATTTGTTGGAAGTCATTAATAAAATGTTTCTAGCTCATTGCATGAAGTATTTTCTAGAGCTAAATATTAGGTTCATTTGTCCCTTGACATATAAATGATCCTTGAGAAGTCATTCAAACCCTCCTTGACATGTGGCAACCTCCCAACAAGGCGAATATCAAAACCGTGACCGCTATAGGAAATTAGGCAGCGCCACTGTAAAACAGTTGGGTAACACCACTTATATGTCTAATATATCTCAAACCATAACATATTTTGAGAAACTGAGAGAGGGTTTTGTTATTTTGCATGTTATGAACAAAAACCTCCTCCAGTTTTCAAAAATACCTTTTCAATTGTTTAGAATCCAAGTTTCAATTTAGTCACTAAAAACTAGTAAAATAACTCTGCACAATTCATTTTTTGCCAGAAATATTAGGTAGCGCCACTTATGTTGCGCCTGTGTGCAGGTTTAGGTAGCAATGTCAAAACAAAGTGCCTTCAGTATTGAACATGTTCAGAGTAGTTGGTGGTATTTTATAATGTCAAACCCATTGTGTTTAGGTGTCTTCGCAGTATAGTAGGTTGTGCACTTTACCACTGAGGGAGTTAACACTTTTTCAAAAACCCAAAAATCTGATAGTTAGGCCTCTTCTAGCTGAAAATTCTTGTGCTAACATGTTGCATCACTAACAGACCTCACCAAGAAGGGTGAATTATGATGCTCAAAGGACACATATGTAGCATTTGAAAAAATGAAGAGGGTGATGAGAACTCGCCCAATATTGGCACTTCCATATTTCACACAACCTTTTGTCCCGAAGTGTGATGCATCCAGTGAGGGGATAGGTGCAATATTGATGCAGAACTGACACCCGATAAATTTTGAGAGAAGAAAGATAATATATCCATATAATCTATGTCTGATCTATGATAAATATATGTTGGCCATCATGCATGCATTGTCTAAGTTTAGATAGTACCTAGTAGGAGGATGCTTTGTGGTTAGGACATACTACAACAACTTGAGATATTTCTTAGAGCAGCAGGAACTAAATGAGAGGAAACATAAATGGGTGAGTAAGGTGCATGCATATGATTTTTACATTGAGTATGAAAAGGGGAAGAAGAACATAGTTGATGACGCCTTATCCATGAGACCTGCAACTTTCTTGATGACATAAATTTCAGCATACTGGAAGTACATTCTTTTGGTGGAATACTCCATGAACACCTTTTCCTATGAGTTGATGGAGGGTAGTATTCAGAATGAAAGATACAGGGTAGCATATGACAAAATCTACTACAAACACAAGATCTGTATTTTCCTTGAGTCCAAACTCAAGGATAAGATTTTGAGGGAAGTACATGACGCACCCCTAGAAGGGCACCAAGGGTATTTGAAGACCTACATGCAGGTGAGGGAGAGATTCTCATGAAAGGGTCTTAAGAAGGATGTACTTCATCATGCGAGGGAGTGCATGATTTTCCATTTTAGAACAAATTAGAGTTTACACATTTCGCGGGACTACTTAAACCATTGTTGATCCTGGAGCAGAAGTGGGATAGTATTTCCATGGACTTCATCACAGGATTTCCAAAAGTGCAAGGCAAGGATTGTATCTACGTGGTAGTGGATAGATTGACTAATTATGCCAACTTATTTTCCATTTCTTTAGAATATAGTGCATCTGAGGTAGTAGATATATTCTTCAAGGAGGTATTCATACTTCATGGTATTCCAAGGAACATAGTTAGTGATCGGGATAGTAGGTTCCTCAACACATTTTGGCAGGAGATATTCTGGTTATCTAGGACAGAGTTGACACATAGCACTAGCTATCATCCCCAGATAGATGGGAAGAACAAGATAGTAAACAAATGGATCAAGGGGTACCTGAGGAACTATGTGATGCAGGAGCATTGCTGGAAAGCACGCGGAGCAGGACCTATCAGCGTCTTGGAGTCTGTACAAAATCTCAACGCTAGAAGTTGCAACAGATATTTTTAAGTACGCCTTAACTCAGCGTCGAAAAAATATTTTGAGAAACGCTTGAGTGATCGCAAGCGAAGCGAGAGTTTCCACTCCAGCTCTAGAATGCGAATGCACTAGAATAGCCACCAGGATAGGTTTTTATGTAGACAAGTAGCCAGGGGAAACCCTAAGAGTCGTATGAGATAAATAGGGGTTTTGTACTCCCAAATGAGGTTGGTTGCAAATTAGATAGTTGCAAGTTAGATAGCTGCAAGTTAGGAAGAGATTTCTGAGTTTTTCAGTTTTTGTTTTGATTTCAGTTGTAGCCATTTTAACTTTCAATATAACAAAGGAAAATTGACCCAATACATGGTGTGGAGATTGTTTGCAATTCTCTGTTATTGTGTTTTCATGAATGAATGAATGAATTTCATTATGAATAGTTGCAACTGTGAATGTTAGGATAAGTTTCAATTGTTTCTCTTTTGTCGAGTGGTGCATGGTGTGCACACAGAACACAAGGAGTGTTTTAACAAGATCTGTTTCAATTCTGAATCTCATAAGAGATAGCACAAAACTTTCCTTTTGCAAGGGGTGCAAAGAGACTGGTGCAAGGTGTACATAGTCGTCTACAAGAATTTGAACCTTGCGTAAATATCTAGTGCAAGGAGTCCACATATCCAAGGTTCGACTAAGTGACAAAGGGACTTTGTAGAAGTCAAAGAACCAGAAAAGGAGAACGCTAAGAGGGCGAGAGGAATTTCTCTTCGATAAATCTTTCAGATCGGAGTTATTGAAATCCCTGAAACACAAGGAGTGCATAGGAAGTCGAAATGTTCACAAGACCAAGCCCAGAAGCAATAACACCTTTTATAAGTGTGGACGAGATCCAAGAAACAGACTCGCAGGAAGGATCAAGGGAGAAACCTTTGAACCCGTCGAAAATATTCTAAGTCTGAAGGAAGCATAAGCTTAGGGGGAAAGATTTGGACCATCCGATCATCGTCCAAACAATGAGGAGCGAGAGCAGAAGAGGGAATATCTCAGTCATTCAGTTTGAGTGAAAACGAATCATAGCCTCCCGATCAAGGATATATGCGCCAACGAAAATCCTTGAATGTACACAGAAGGAGCAGGGTTACGAAATCCCAAAATCATTGATGGAGCTGTCCATTTTCAAGGAGGACACGTGGTGAGATATCAACATTTCGCTGACTCGGGACTCAGAGAAGTCAAAGGCCGAGTTATAAGAACTTGTGAATCATGATTTGATCATAATCGTTGATCGAAGGAGGGACCTAAACCACAGATCTAGCTTCATCGGGAGTTCACAACTCGGGAAATCGGAAGTCAAAGTTCTGGGAACTCGCAAAACCTGAGTTTGTGACTTGATCGCAACCATCGATCGAAGGAAAGAACGTGGATGGTTGATTGCCTAGGGAAGTCCAAAGTTTCGAAATCATCGGGACCATCCATTAGAAGGGATGCATGGAGAACAATCAGCATTTCGCTGACTCACACATTGGAGAAGTCAAAGGGTAGAGTTTTAGGAATTCACGAGGCCCGAGTTCACGATTTGATAGGAGCCGTCAGATCTTAGAGGATCTGATCCATTGATTTGTGCTCCAAAACATCAACATTTCGGGAGTCAAAAGTGAGCGCGACTTGATCTGAGTCGTCGGATCGAGGAAGGATTAGGGTCGTCAGATCTGAAGCATTGGGAGTTCGTATATTGGGAGAGTCGTGATCACTCACATACAAATACCCGACTCGTGAAATCATGATGCGCCTTTGTTTAGGATCATGGTCACAGCCCGTGGTCATGTGAGAGAAAGGGATTAGGAGAGAAGAGCTAGTGCCCGTTTGGCGTTGAGGTTCAAACAATGCTCAGGAGAGAAGTCGCGGGTCTCATACGACCTACGCATTTAGGGAAAGGACATGTGTACATGAGTTTGGGGTCTGGAAGAGACCCATAGCATCAATCAGACTCAGTTTCTTGATTGATCCTAGACTGGGAGGTCGCGCAACCCTTAGGAGAGAAGGGGGGTCTGCATCAAGTGGTATCAGAGTTGAAGTTTTTCTTGCAGACAATAGGCAAAGGAGAGGAGACAAAAGAACTCGAAGTTGTACTATGTGTGTGATAGATATTCAACACAATTCCACCAAGGAGATGAGGGGAGCCACCTTTAGCCAATCAAGTTGTAGAAAGGGAGATTGGAGAACTTCGTGAAATATTGGAGGCGATGGATGCAGCGCAGAAATGAGCACATGATGTTGGAGACATCAATGATGCAGATATTGAAGCAATATATGTCGAAGAAGATGCAAGAGAGGAGGTCGTCGAGGAACGATTGTTGAGAGCAGTTGTTAGATTGGGAGGCAAAGCCAAGATAGAGGTCCCAATGTATGAAGGCAATTTATATGCTGAAGAACTGTTGGATTGGATAAGATCCATGGACAAACACTTTGACTATTAATATGTCGATGAAGAGAGAAAGGTGAAACAGGTTGTCACCAGGCACAAAGGACATGCAACACTGTGGTGGGATGAACTACAGGCTGAGAGGAGGAGCCAAATAAAATATAATATAAACAACTGGGACAAAATGGTAGACAAGCTGAAGGCTAAGTTCATTCCCAAGGATTATTAGATTAATCTATTCAGGAAGATGCAGAACCTGAGACAAAAAGGGATGACAATTAAGGAGTACACAGAGGAGTTCTATAGGCTGACCATCAAAACTAGACAAAGGGAGAGAGATGGAGAAAAATTTGTCAGATACATAAATGGCCCGAGATATGAAATCTAGGATGAGCTCAACATGATGTCAGTAAGGACAATGGAGGATGCTTATTAGTTTGCACTGAAAGCAGAGGAGAAGTTGGATAGAAAACAAAGCCAGTGAGGAAGAGGCAAAATCCTAGCCCCAAACAAAAGCAAGGGAGTTACCCATGACAAGGCACATAAGTCTAAGGATGAGGCTTAAAAACCACACAGTCACTCAGAAAGAGGAGAAAATTCTCAAGGAAGACAGGGGGGTAAAAGAAGTTCTTCTAGAGGAAGAGGAAGAAGAGGAGGAGGAGAAGTAAGATGCTATGCTTGTGGAAAGAAGGGTCACATGTCTTGGGAATGTCCCAAGAAAAAGAAAGAAGGAGGAGGTGAAGCTCACATTTCAGAAGCACAGAGAAGAGATGTTGAAGCAGAAGGAGCAGAGGATGGAAGATCCCTGATGTTGAGGAAGGTTATCTTAAAACCAAAGGTATAAGTTGAAAAGCCAGTGCATAGGAATAGTCTCTTCAGGACAGCTTGCAAGACTAAAGACAGAGTATGCAAGGTGATAATTGATAGTGGGAGCACTAACAACTTAGTATCCATGAATATGGTGGAAAAATTAGAGCTGGAGACAACTGCACATCTGAAGCCATACAAAGTCTCATGGTTGTATAAAGGAAACCAGGTGATGGTTACTAAACAATGCATGGTTGAATTTAAGATAGGAGGATATAGAGATGGAATTCTATGTGATTTAATTCCCATGGATGTATGCCATATTTTTTTGGGAAGACCATGGCAGTTTGACAAGAATGTCATTCATGATGGGAGGAAGAATAAATACACCTTGGAGAAGAATGGTAGGACACACATGTTTCTTCCAATAGAGGAGAAGAAAGTGAAGGAGGAGGCCAACAAAAGCATACTTCTCGTGAGTGGGAAGGAACTTCTGAAAGAATTCAAGGAAGAATAGGTGATGCAGTTTGTTGTGGTGAGGAAACCCAGAGTTATCCTTACGAGTACTTCAATGAATGATTTTTCTGAAGAAGTTCAGGAACTGTTGGATAATTTTGTTGACATAGTGGTGGATGAGCTGCCTAACTCATTGCCACCCATTAGAAGTATCAGTCATCATACCGATTTGATACCAGGAGAAAGTCTTCCAAACAAAGCAGCATACATATTGACACCTTGAGAGAATGAGGAGGTGAAGAACCAAGTCCAAGAACTGTTAGACAAGGGTTTGGTCAGAGAGAGCTTGAGTCCATGTGGGTACCAACTGTGTTGAGTCCAAAGAAGGATGGAGGATGGAGAATGTGTACAGACTCAAAATCCATTAACAAGATCACCATCAGATATATATTTCCTTTACCAAGAATGGACGATTTAATGGATTGTTTAAGTGGAGAAAATTTATTTTCTAAGATAGATTTGAAAAGTGGATATCACTAGATTAGAATGAGAGAAGGCGATGGGTGGAAGACATCCTTTAAGACAAATGAAGGTTTGTATGAGTGGCGTGTTATGCCATTTGGATTAACAAATTCCCTGAGTACTTTTATGAGGCTGATGAATGAAATGATGAAATATTTCATTGACAAGTTTCTGGTTGTATATCTGGATGATATACTGATCTTTAGCAGGACTAAAGAGGAGAATTTGAGGCACCTGACATTAGTGATGAGGAGACTACAATAGGAGAAGCTGTTGATAAATATGAAGAAGTCCTCTTTTATGAAGACATAACTCATTTACTTGGGTTTTGTGATCTCTTCAAATGAACTGGAGATGGATCCAGAGAAGGTGAAAACAATCAAAGAATGTTCGTCACCGAGGAGCATGTTTGAAGTAATGAGCTTCCATAGATTAGAAAGATTCTATAGGAAGTCATCAGAGACTTCAGTGGAATTTGTGCGCCAATGATGGATACAGTGAAGAAGAAGCACAAGTCTTTTAAATGGACAGAGGAGGCTGAGAGGACCTTCAATATATTGAAGGAGAAAATAACAGAACGACCAATTCTAGTCTTGCCGAATTTTGAAAAGACATTTCAGGTGAGATGTGATGCAAGTGGAGTTGCAATTGGAGCAGTTTTGATCCAGGATAATAGAATTGTTGCCTATTTCAATGAGAAGCTGAATGAGACCAAGAGAAAATAATCTACCTATGATAAGGAGTTTTATGCCATAATTTAAGCCTTGAAGAAGTGGAGACACTACCTAGCCCCACAAGAATTTATCTTGTATAGCGATAACCAGGATTTACATTTCATAACCAGACAAGAGAAATTGAATCAGAGGCATGCAAAATGGGTTGAGTTTATGCAGAATTTTACTTTTGTCATAAAACATATTGCTGGGAATGCTAACAAAGTTGTTGATGCATTAAGCAGGAGATGCTTGGTTTTGTAGGAATTTCAGGTGAAGACCTTGGGGTTTGAACACCTTAAGGACATGTATTGTGATGATACAGATTTCAAGGAAGCATATGAATCATGTGCAAATCCTGTGCTGAGAGACAAAATCCAGTGAACAGAGTACATGATTCAAGAGGGATTGTTATTCAAGGGAAATCAGTTGTACATACCAAAATTCTCAATGAGGGATAACCTTTTGAAGGAAAACCGTAGTGGAGGATTGTCTGGAAATTTCGGCCATGATAAAACATTTGCATAGTTGAGCAGTTCATACTATTGTCCAGGTATGAGAACAAAAGTGATAAAATTTGTGAACAGATGTAGAATCTGCCAACATGCAAAAGGAAAAAGACAGAATATTGGATTGTATCAACCATTGCCAATGCCAGAGAGGCCTTGGGATGCAATAAGCATGGATTTTTTGTTAGGTCTGCCAAGAACACAAATAGGATGTGATTCCATATTTGTGGTAGTGGATAGATTTTCAAAGATGGCACACTTTATCCCATGCCAGAAGACCAGTGATGCAACGCATGTTGAAAATCTATTTTTCAAGGAAGTTGTAAGACTTGACAGCCTACCCAGAAGCATTGTCTCAGATAGAGACACAAAATTTGTTGGACACTTTTGGAGAACACTGTGGAAGAAGTTGGGGATAGATTTGTCCTTCAACTCAACTTTTCACCCTCAGACAGATGGATAGACTGAGGTGGCAAACAAAAGTTTGGGAAACTTGTTGAGGAGTCTGGTTACTGAAAACCATAATCAGTGGGATCATATTCTTCCACAACAATAATTTCCATACAACAACTCACCAAACAGGAGCACTGGAAAGATCCCATTCCAAATATTGCATGGAATGAAACCCAGGGGAGTATCTGAGTTGAGAGACTTGGAACAATGTGAGATCAGGAGCGTTGGAGCAGAATGTTTTTCAGCATAAATCCAGAAGCTCCATAGCCAGATCAGAGGACAATTGTAGAGTTCTAACCAAGAGTACAAGCGCAGAGCTGATCAATATCGTAGAGAAATTCAATTTGAAGTAGGAGATCAGGTTCTGGCACATCTCAGGAAAGAAAGGTTCCCTAGGGGAACATATAATAAGTCAAAAATGAAGAAGATAGGACCATGTAAGATCTTGAGGAAGTTTGTTGCAAACGCCAATGAGATTGAGCTACCAAATGATGTGGGCATATCACCCATATTCAATGTTTCAGACATGTATCCTTACAAGAAATATCACACAGAGGGATCAAAAGATCAGGCGAAGGTTTAGTGGGAGAAACAGAAGCTTGTAGCAGAGAAACCATAGATGGAGAAGATTGTTGATCAGAGGATCAAAAAAAAGACCAGGAGGAAGATGTATTTTAATATCTGGTCAAGTGGAAGGGACACCCCATAGAATATGCCAGTTGGGAAAATGAAGCCACTATTCAGAAGCATGGAAAGTCGGTGCAGGAGCTCATGGACAAGAGTCCATGAATTTTTGTCAAGGGTAGTATGATGCAGCAGAATCGCTGGCAAGCACGCGAAGTAGGACCTATCAGAATCTTGGAGTCTATAAGGAATCTCAACGCTGACAATTGCAATAGATATTTTGAAGTACACCTTAACTCAGCGTCAAAAAAATATTTTGAGACACGCTTGAGTTATCGAGAGCGAAGCGGGAGTTTCCACTCTGGCTCTGGAATGCGACTGCACTAGAATAGCCGTGAAGATAGGTTTTGATGTAGACATGTAGCCAGGGGAAACCCTGAGAGCCCTCTGAGATAAATAAGGGTTTTGTACTCCCAAATGAGGTTGGCTGCATATTAGATAGTTGCAAGTTAGATAACTGCAAGTTAGGAGGAGATTTCTGAGTTTTTCAGTTTTTATTTTGATTTCAGTTGTAGCCATTTTCACTTTGAATATAACAGAGGAAAATTGACCCAATGCATGGTGTGGACATTGTTTTCAATTCTTTTTTATTGTGTTTTCATGAAAGAATGAATGAATTTCATTATGAATAGTTGGAACTGTGAATGTTAGGATAAGTTTCAATTGTTTCTCTTCTATCGAGTGGTGCAAGGTGTGCACACAGAATGCAAGGAATGCATTAACAAGATTTGTTTCGATTCCAAAGCTCAGAAGAGATAGCACAAAACTTTCCCTTTGCAAGGGGTGCAAAGAGATTGGTGCAAGGCGTACATAGTCATCTACAAGAATTCGAACCTTGCGTAAAGATCTAGTGCAAGGAGTGCACAGATTCGAGGTTTGACTAAGTGACGAAGGGACTTTGCGGAAGTCGAAGAACCAGAAAAGGAGAACGCCAGGAGGGCGAAAGGAATTTCTCTTCGATAAATCCTTCGGATCAAAGTTATTAAAATCCCTAAACGCAAGGAGTGTGCGGGAAGTCGAAGTATTCATGAGACCAAGCCTAGAAGGGATAACTCCTTTTATAAGTATAGATGAGATCCAAGAAACGGACTCACAAGAAGGATCAAGGGAGAAACCTTTGAACCCTTTGAAAATATTCTAATTCTGAAGGAAGCGTAAGATCAGGGGGAAATATTTGGATCATCCGATCAACATCCAAACAACGAGGGGTGAGGGAAGAACAGGGAAGATCTTGGTCATTCGGTCTTAGTGCAAATTAATCGTAGTCGCCCAATCAAGGAGAGATGCGCCAATGATAAGCCTTGAAAGTACATAAGAGGAGCAGGGTTACAAAATCTCGAAATCATCAGAGCTGTCCATTGTCAAAGAGGACACGTGGTGAGAGATCAACATTTCACTGACTCGAGACTCAGAGAAGTCAAAGGCCAAGTTATAAGAACTCACAAATCATGAAATCGTGATTTGATCACAGTCGTTGATCGAAGGAGGGAGTTAAACCACAGATCTGGTTTCATCAGGAGTTCGCAACTCGAGAAATCAGAAGTAAGAGTTCTGGGAACTCATGAAATTGGATTTCGTGACTTGATTGCAATTGTCAATCGAAGGAAATAACATGGACCATTGATTGCCTAGGGAATTCCAAAGTTCTGACATCATTGGGACCATCCATTAGAAGGGACGTGTGGCGAACGATCAATGTTTCACTAACTCACACACTGGAGAAGTCAAAGGGCAGAGTTCTAGGAATTCGCAAGGCCTAAGTTCGCGATTTGATAAGATTCGTCAGATATCAGAGGATCTGATCCATTGATTTGTGCTCCGAAATATCCACATTTCAAGAGTCAGAAGTGAGCACGACTTGATCCGATTCGTCGGATCGAGGAAGGATCCAGGTCGTCATATCTGAAGCATCGGGAATTTGGAGATTGGGAGAGTCGGGGTGACTCACATACAAATACCTGACTCACGAAATCATGATGCACCTTTGTTTAGGCTCGTGATCACAACCCGTGGTTGCGTGAGAGAAAGGGCTTAGCAGAGAAGAGCTAGCACCCATTTGGCATTGAGGTTCGAACAACGTTCAGGAGAGAACTCGCGAGTCTCATACGACCTAACCATTTGGGGAAAGGACGTGTGTAAGAGGGTTTAGGGTTTGTCCTAGAGCATCAATCAGACTCAGTCTCTTGATTGATACTAGACCAGGAGGTTGCACAACCCTTAGGAGAGAAGGGGAGTCTGCATCACTATGTGTCAGGTCAACAACAAGCATGGATAAGGTGGTTGCATCTCAGGGAGAATTGTTACAATACCAATCATCACATTTCCATAGGGATGATCCCATTCAGGGAATTGTAAGGCTATGATGCTCCATCTTTTTTGGATTTGGTGTTTGGAGAGATCTAAGCTCCAAAGGCCAAAGCTTGGTTGTAGGAAAGTCATGGAATATTGAGAGTCTCGAAGGAGAATTTGCAAGCCATTGTTGCAACCTCAGGTTCTCATTTTGGAGAATATCTCATTTTGGAGTGATGTTGGAGCCATTGTTTTGTTAGGGTTTCAAAAAACCCTTCCACTACTACAGTCAAGTTTCGATGGTGCAATATCCACCCTAGTTAGGAAAGAGGGGGATTCCATCTAGGACTACCATTGGAGCTTCACTTGGGAGTTTTACATTTAGTTGAAGAGATATCGAGGTATGCATGAGGATTACGAATCTTTCTGGATGAGTTCGAGCTCAAACATTTGTAGGTTTCAAGAGAGTTTCATAGAAATCAGAGTTTAGGGCATCCCCACGGGTTGAGTATGAGGCTCCCTGCGAGCCCTGCTAAATGTCTAGTAGTTGTCCCGCGAGGACCTCTATGATCAGGGTTGTAGAAGGTCATGTGGATTGGGTTTGTAGGGTTACAGAAGGGCCACTAGTAGAGCAAACACTACTGGAGTCGGGCATCATAGGGAGCATCATAGATTAACATCATTCCATGTTTCCTTGTATTGTTTGATTTGTGCATCTTCCTTGTAGCCATTAGACTTGTGTGTTCAGGAGTATTCTGTAGTTTTTATTACAACCATTAGATATCATTGTATTGTTGTTTCCATCCATAATAATATGTCATGGTTATTTGCTCTATTTTCTGTGTAATGGATGCGTGCAATGTTTTTGTCAATATTCTTGTATGAGAAAACTGTTTGTAAGGGGTTAACAACAACATCAATACCCAGTGTTTTACATATTTACACAAGGAGAATTAACAATTTTTAGAAAAAATAAAATAACAAATCCATATGACCTAGTTGGGGACATTACACTAATCATGGGCATCTATTGGTCGTTTCCAGATCAAAAAAATGTTGTTTAGGGCCTCAAAACGACCCTGGAAATTTTAGATCCAAAAAACTATAGAAAAATGCCAAAATGGAAATTGTATGTTGAGCTAGTGGAATAGGTGAGTGGCCACCAATGTCCACCTAGATCAATGCATATGCAACATTATGCAAGGTATCAACTTTCTCTAGTCACACCTTTCCATCCTCTACCATGTCCCTAATGAAATGCTACTAAATAAATATATGCTTTGTCTTTGCATAAAAGGTTGGGTTCACATCGAACTGTAAATAGTTCTCTAAATTAGCCCTACTTCTGAACAAAGTTTCATATGCCAAATGGCCTCTTTATAGGTATGAGTAGTTTTCATATGCTTTGTGTCTTCATTGGAAAAAACAACAACAACTTGTGTCTTACTCAACTAACTCACTACTCCACCAGGTAACTAAAACACGTAACTGCTCATAGATCTCCTTCTATCTACATCCCCTACCCAATCAACATCCATATAACCCTGTATGTCCATTGAGTGTGGGTCCCCTCAAACACCATTATGATAGAAAATGAAATATTCAGAAGTACTTTCTAAATATCTTGAAACCCTCTTCACTGTAGCCCAATGTTCATGTCCAGGATTAGCCATGAATCAACTAGACTCCCACTACTTGTGCAATGTCTAGTATAGTATAGACGATAGTGTACATCAAAATACAAACTACACTAACATAAGAAATAGAAGTCATATCCTCCATCTTTGCATGTATTGAGCGTTGCCATGTCAAGTATGTAAACTATGTGTTATAGATTTTTCGTATGGAAGATTACAAACCATTGTGTATTATGATTTCTATGGGTTCTAAACTTTTAGTTGAGTAGTGGCCTACAACACATGCAGAGATGGAGGATATGGCTTCTATTTATTATGCTAGTGTAGTTGGTAGTTTGATGTATGCTATGGTTTGTACTAGACTAGACATTGCCCAAGTAGTGGGAGTCTAGTCGATTCATGGCTAATCTTGGATGTGAACATTGGGATACAATGAAGAGGGTGTTCAAATATTTGAAAAGTGCTTTTGAATATTTCATTTTCTATAATAATGATGTTTTAGGGGACCCACACTTAATGGACATACATGATTAATTTCCTTTGTATCTCATAGTTGTATCTTATAGTTGAAATTGATAGATGATTAAGTTCCTTTGTACAATTTATTCAATTAATTATTACACAAAATCATTTTTCATAGTATTATCACTGAAATCAATGCACCCTATTGTTTTATGTTATATCATTGTTAAAATGAATACATTTATTTGATTATGCTAAATCATTTTTTATTGCATCGTTACATAAATCAATGCATATTTTTTGCATTAAATCAATGCAAATAATTGCTTAAATCAAAGAGAACAACTAAGATAGTTACCTTAAACTTTCTCCAAGAATATCTCATAGAGCACAACTAATATAGTTTCCTTAAAACTTTCTCCAAGAATATTTCACAGACCACAACTAGGATAGTTCACTTAATATTTAATGCTATTGTTTAACACATAGTTTTTTATTTACTCAATATTATATTATTCTTTTAGGAAGTACAAGTGTCAACACATTTTTCACATTTTTATATATCTTAATATTACAATTGTTTTAATGTGCAAATACTAATAGATAAATCACACATAACCAAACAAAATACATGGCTTCAACTTATAATATATGTTTTG
>JASDQU010104753.1:0-13448 GCA_032191745.1 Picea mariana | reverse complement strand
AAAAATGAACTAACAGATTCATTTCCATCCATCTTAATGCCTAGCAATTTAGTTTTCAGGAACAAAATGCGATTTGTGTTGCTAGTTTCATACAATGTTTTAAACATTGTCCACGTTGCAGTAGAAGTTGTAGCTTCTCTAATATGTGGAATTATGCTATCTTTAACATACATGCGCAACAGTGCGCCTTGTTTTCACGCTTCTCCCAATCTTGGATCTGTGTTGCTGTCACACCTGCAGCCGCATCAGGTTTTACTTCAGTTCCCTTCACAATATTCCAGACATCATAGCCTTCCATGAATGTCTACATCTTGAATTTCAATTTAATGAAATTCGAGCCATCTAACTTGTTGGCTTCATTGAGGTAGGTCTCCGCCAAAGGATTCGTCATCGCTGGAAGATATTCTTTGCAAGTGAATCACCAAAAATATGCAACTTTGGTCGAGTGTTGAGCAGTTCGTCGCTCTACCTTCAAATCCATCAATCCAAGTCTGCCTAAGGTCTTAGCTTAAAGGAAATATAAGAAATTTAAAAAAAAAACCCTTAACACCAATCCATGCATAAAAAAAACTCATGCTCATTTATAAGCTCATATATAAAAAATCTCACACTCACGTATATAAAAAAGAATTTAAATTTCTTAAAAATAAACTTTCCCCTTTTTTAACACACACTTATATCCACCTTTAAATATCCACCTCACTACAGTTATATCCACCTTTATGATCTTTAATAATTATCATAAGAAAACTCCACTTTAATTAAAAAAGCTTTATACCTCAAGCTTACTCAAATGTTCCTAAAACTCAAACTATAACCATGCAAAGTCCTCACGCTCCAATGCCCAAACTCACGCGACCATGTTCGATTCAGCGAATAAAAAAAATGATAGATCGTGAGATAAGAAGTGCGTTGCCCCTTTACACACAGATCGAACTGTAGCGAGTAGAATAGACACCTTTGCGAGTAGAATAGAGTGCAGGCTTCCCACAGCAAAAAAAAACGGTCAACGCTCCTCAATCTGGCGAAGGGGAGCGCTAGCACTCCATTAATATGGCACTGGGCGCGCTGGGCGGAATTCACAGCGCTCTCTGCGTGTGGAAGGGGGAGCGGTGGTGCATACGCGCTTTTAAACGCATACAAAGGGAGTGCGGGCAATCCGGATTTGCCAATTTCGTAAGTGTGAGAGCATTAGCGCTCTCTAACACTGTATAGGGGGGCGTTGGCAATTTTAAAAAACAAATTTGAGATCTTGCTCTTGGATCTCGCCTTAGAGAGCTAGAGGTAAGGCTATGCTCACTTATATATTCATCAATGAAGACCGATTACATTATTAAATAGGAAAAGACTCTATTTAGTCGATTACATGTAAACCATAGACAACTAGACTCTATAGACAATGAAGTAGAGTTCAAATACGAACTGACTCTTAGAACTGACGCTTACAACTCACTCTTACTCCATTATTTCCAAGTGATATGTCATTCCTTTATCTCGTTCCTTTTCATTGTTCTTTTGTTTCTTTCTTCCTACCTCATACAATGATTGATTGTGTGTGCGTTTTATGAATTGCATACAATGATTTGATTGTGTGTGTTTTTTTTGAATTGGCAGCCAAGCTTAAAGAGGATATTTTGAGGACGCCTGCAAAGCCAGAAGCGTTGGCTGTCAAAATTTCAGATTCTTTTGAATATCCTTGTGAATGGAGCCTACACAATGACTTGCATTGGCCACGAAGCGTCCAAAGTTTAATGCTTTGTAGCAGTGTGACTAAAGGATTCATTGCATGCATATCTCTTTGCCCACGAAGCATCCAAGGTTTAATGCTTTGTAGCAACCATACTGAAGGATTCATTGCCATTCCATAACTTGGTTCTTTGCATGAGAGTCCATATGTCACTTTGACACTAACACTTGGACAATGGTTATATATATTTAAACATTATTTATTATTATTTATTTAGAGTTTATTCTAACTTCTAAGAGTGGCAATCAATTAATCGTATTCGTGGTGTAAGTACTTTGATATTATTAATGTCATTGGGGCACGTGCATACAAATCATTTGCAGCAAGGCTCTTTTGCAGGAATATGGGAGCGACCGACTCTAATTTCTGCAGGAATGACATTAGGTGTAATGTATGCTATTGGGGAAGCCATACAAATATGACATAGTACTTGTTGGCATATACCAGATTGTACAGTCAAGACCATGTTTCAATAATTATTGCATAATAGACTCATTTCTCACTGTGAGATTGTGGAGAACTCTATAAAGCTTAACCACAATATGAGAAGGAACTTCTCTACAAAGCCCCAAAATGACTTGTTGATGGGTTCATTATCCAAGCGAGACTAAAGGTACAAGGTGAGGAAGAGGAGAATTAGTCTATTCGAGCATAACAGTCTCATGAGGGCAACGTGTTGTGCTTTGTTCACATCCGTTCTTAGAGAGGGCGATTATCTCCTCTGTCTCCAACACAAAATCTGTCATTTGTAAATGCAAAGGAAATATGGGATTCCTATCAGTTCGGGAAGACGCACCTAGCGGAGAAGCGGAAATAGAAAGCACTGAAAACATAGTTGTAGATTTTGGTCAGAGTGTTTAAGGAGCAACATATTTTGGAGGTTATGTTTTTCAAAGTGACATGAGTTTCTATACAATGGATTTATTATTTATACTTATCTTATGAATCAATGATAGTTATATAGTAGACAAGTTCACTCACTACTCCTTATTGCATGTCCATTATAATTTTACTGTATGTTCATTATAATTTTTTGAGCGATGGTTTCTTCATAGGGTTATGTGTGAGCATTGTTCATGAAATTGACCTAATGGAGATTTCCGTGCATGGTACGGGCATAGTTTTCCATCGTGTGCATGCTTGTTGTATGCCTCTATGTTTTAACACTATTTTTTGAACTATGGTTTGTTCATAGGGTTATGTGTGAGTATTGTTCATCAAATTGACCTAATGGAGATTTTCGTGCATGGTACGGGTAGAGTTTTCAACTATGTGCATGCTTGTTATATGCCTCCTTGTTTTAACGAGATCCATTGCTAAAAATACTCATTATCGTATGGTTTTGGGACGCCGTGCAGTTCGATGGCAAGGGTTAAGCATGTTGCAGCAGAATCATAAATATGGCAGACAAAATATAGAGATTATTAAATTTGAGGGCATTTTATATCTAATTGTATTTATGCACTTTGCAATGACATTTAATACTCCATCTTAGAGTGCTTAGTGCTTCTTGAAGTGGCTTGGTTCCTGAACGTTAAAGTTGTGAAGAATGAGAGAATGCTCACTGCTTTGGAACCAGTGTATCGGTCTTCAGAGAAGATTGACCAGATCCAGTGTGTGTTGTGATTGTGTCAGTCACTGTTAGCTCTTGCATGGAGAAAGTATTTCCTAGTGTGGGAACAAGGATAGATTTTTTTACATAGATCTAACTAAATGTGTCCAAACATGTTACATGTGTCTTATATCTAATGGAAAACCAGTCAATGAAACTACAAGCAATGACACCACAGTTGTGCAATGAAACTAATTACTAAATGTGTCCAAAAATGTTACATGTGGCTTATATATAATGGAAAACCAGTCAAAGAAACTACAAACCATTCAATGAAACTACAAGCAATGACACCACAGTTGTGCAATGAAACTAATAACTAAGTGTGTCCAAACATGTTACATGTGGCTTATATCTAATGAAAAACTAGTCAAAGAAACTACAAACCAGTCAATGAAACTACAAGCAATGACACCACTGCCCTAAAGGCAGGGACTTGCTGCTCTGCAGCCCGTCTTGCTCTCCTTAGTTCTCCAAAAATAATATAGAATTTTATATAATAAGGTGCATATCATAGACGACAAGACAATATCCATATACCATATTTTTATTCTCAACTTGGGCATATTCAGAGATTAGATAGTGATGTGAATACAATGAGATAGCTTATTTGTCTAGTAAATATATTAGTGCAAATATGTCTATGTTGGAATATGATAATTACTTAGGTTACATATTTTTGGAGAGCTAGTTAATTTTTTATAGTTCTAAGTTTAGAAAGTTGAAGAAGAGACTAAGTTCTAGTTAATTGAAGAAAACTCTAGAAGAGTTGAGTCCTATTATTAGTAAGTTTTGTGTATTTAATTATATCTCGATAAGCAATGAGTTGAGTCTTATCATTAGTAAGTTTTGTGTATTTAACTATCTCTCAAGAAGCAATGAGAGTACTAAGAAGTTTTAGAGCCACAACTCTTGTGTTTTGTTTTCGTGTCTGTTTTTGAAAGAGTTTATACAGATGTAGCTATAAAGAACTCACCCCTTCCTCCTTTAAAATGGTATCAAATACAGAGAGGAGGAATCACGAGTTTTTTTTTTTTTGCCGTGTCCAAGAAAGCCACTCCAATTCATTGTGGGCCAAGAGATGCACACTCAAGATATAGATATCGCTCGGTGGAAGAGGGAGATCCAACTATTCTGAGGTAATTATTGCCATTATCGATACCCTAGCCGTTCCAACCCTCGGTGTGAGTTTCGAATCACACTCAGTGGCTATGTCCGGTTTATTTGAAGAAGAGTATGGATTTACACCTACAATTCACTTGACTTTCCTATCCATCAAAGCATCCCTAGGACCATTAACAAATCTATCAGTTCAATAATAACATATAAGAAAGGAACTCACTAGCTACCCGAATATGAAGTCACTTGTCCCTGGAGAACTTCGCTTGTCCCAACTTAGCTTGTCTCTAAAGAACTGACTTTATCCCCAGGAACACTAAAGAACTGACTTACTTCCCAGGGACAATAAAGATTTGACTTACTCAAACTAACTTAATACCCAAAGGCACTAAGTAACATAATTACTCCCCAGGGACACTTGTGTTACAGGGTGTTACAGAGTTTTTATGGAGGGAAATAACTCAACGATTCGTATCTTCCACTAGGTCCTCCTAGTTTCTTAATGGTAATAATTATGATTTCTGGACTATTGAGATGAGCACTAGACTACGTTCAAAAGATTTATGGGATACTCTGTTGAAAGGGTTTGAAAAACCTTCAAATCAAGGAGCCTATGAGACTTTGATGCAAGATCACAAGGATCAACTCATAGAAGAAAAGAAGGATGATGTAGCAACATTGTATCTCATTCATCAAGGCTTGGATGAGAGATTTTTTCTCAAAATTTCAGCAGCAACCATGTCCAAAGAGGCTTGGGATATTCTATAGATGGAATACAGTGAAAGGGGAGAAACAACTATTAACGCCAATATGATCTAGAGAATGTTGCAGTTGTTGGTGAAGAACCCGCTAAAACAAAAGAAAATAAACAAGATATGGAGACTATAGTTGTCCTTAACAATATAGAGAAATTTGTTGAAAACATTGCAGAAGAAATTTAATGTAACTTTGTACTAGATGCAAAGCATGAGCATGGTAAAGAAAGTGAAACCCACTCTTTAGACACACATGTGGATAGTGAAATAAAATTTGAAGATGAAAATGAAACTACCTTTGTAGCATTAGCAAAATGTGAGGAGAATCTAGGAGTGGAAGTTGTTGAAGACATGAATGAAGATATAATGAATGTTGAAATTTATGATGAATCAACATTTCTTGAGGAGATGGTTGTAAAACCCAAGTATGATGGAGATGAAAGTGAGTATGGAAAAGATACCATAATTGCATTAGAAGAAGGAACAAACAAAATATGAAGGGAACCATCTAAGTTGTTAAAGTTATTGCAGCAGTGGAAGAAGAGATGAAATAAAATAAAGCTGTTTTTTATGTTACAGAGTTTGACTAAAGTGTCTAGTTAGTAGTAGCCAAAGTACAAACATATGCAAAAAACAAACTAGATGAACAAGACAAAGAAGATGAATAAATATTGAAAAATATTACCAGAGTAACGTTGAAGCTGAAGAAGAAGAAAAGTTATGCAGAGTATGCAAAAAGAATAAAAGGCTTGTAGAACATAGGACAAGCTATGCAAACATGCAAAAGTAAAGGATGAAAAACAAGGTTTTTGGGTTATCTCAAGTTTTGTAATCCTAGCTTAGACTTAGACCAACAGGCAATCATGTTATGAATTTTGTAAGCCTATAGAGACACTGTTGATTGTCAAATTGCCATGGTTAGTATTAGAATTGTTAGCAGTCATAATTAAATGGTATTTTTGGAATATAATAATTACTCCTGTTACTTATTTTTGGAGAGTTGGCTAATTTTGGACAATTCTAAGTTTAGAAAGTTGAATAAGAGTCTTAATTAGTTCTAGTTAGTTGAAAAAATATCTAGAAAAGTTGAGTCCTATCCATGAGTTGATACTCTTGCGTTTGATTTTGTATGTTTATACATGAGTTGATACATTCACCACTATTTTGAATTCACCCCTTCCTCCTTTAGTTTATAATAATAACAAATACACACAGAGATTAGCAACCACATAAAACTAAAACTTTTTCGATCTAGAAATAATGTATTGGCTTGCACGCACATATATTACCTTATTAGTCCCTACCATGGGACTATAGCAATGAGTTTTCTTTTGATGTGACATTGATGTGACATTAATTTGTATTTTACCATAAATTTGTGTATGCAATGTAATGTTTAACATAGGAAAACAAATATATATTTTTGGATATAAAAAAATATTTGTGTTTCTCATTTCTAATTGGTTGATAGAATTGAAGTGTTATTGCTCCCTTCATGTCTTTCAATATGTATAATTAATTATGGTTCATTATACATTTTGAATAACAAACAACCCTCAATTATTATCTTTTGACAAAAAATATTCATTACTTGTGCATTTAGTTATATTAAGTTTCATTTTTCAACATATATTTATCAACTAACTCAGCAGGGACTGTGTTGCCATGCAACCCTTGTTATTCAAGTGTTCTTTAGATATCAATATTATTACCAAGAAAATAAGAGTAATGCATATATTGAAACAATACCAATCTATACACATCACCAAATAATACAATATATTACAGAGTACCATTCCAGTTTGTCATGCTTATATAGGAATACAAAGAAAACAAAGAATACAATATATTTCAGATTGCCATGCGTATACACGAATACAAAGAAAAGGAGGATTTCAAAATAGTGTCTCTAAGCACCTAGTAAGACTTGAAGGAAACTATGAAGTGAATTTTTTTTTTCATTTCTTTTATAGAAGAGAAGGTTCTATAAAAGTCATAAAACTTATCATAATTCTTCATATTGCCATGCTTATACACAAATACGAAGAAAAGGAGGATTTCAAAATAGTGTCTCTAAGCGCCTAGTAAGACTTGAAGGAAATTATGAAGTAATTTTTTTTTTTTCATTTCTTTTATAGAAGAGAAGGTTCTATAAAAGTCATAAAACTTATCATAATTTAGTTGTTATTAAGGTGTAATACTTATCATAATTCAATTGTCAATTGGTAATGAGGACAACCATTATTGATTGTTATAGGCAAATGGGTTCTAACTTATCACCCTTAATCAAGAAAACCAAATAACCTGAAATAACCATTGTGATTTTTAAGGGGAAAATTTCCACTCCTACCAAATGTCTCCCAATCTTGATCTATTAATTTGTTTCATTGAGGACTTGAAGAAAAATAATCTCTTAATCTCTTGAATCTTATTACAATACCAACAAAAACCTTTAACCTAAATAACATTTGAAAAAATCAATTTTTTTTTGTTGTTGGAGTCATCTGCACAATACTTCCAACACAAGTATATACTTTTTGGTAAATATTGTTATTATATTATTTGTAACATTTATTTCTTTTTGAAAATTTACTTTAAATAGTATAATGGTGACTTTATTTCGTAATAGTATTAATGTGACCTTATTACACGATCCATTCTTGCTATGCTTTATCCATGTAGCATTTCAAATATTTCTAAAAGGATTTAATTTCCATGCAACTCCATAGGGTGAGGCACTCGATGATCTTCACTTGCAACGTCAATATCACATCAATACAAAATTATTAAATAAAATTTAAATACATAAAAAAATAAATTATTACTTGCTACGTCCCCGTGATATCTGCGGCTTGAGAAATCACTGCTATAAAGGCCATACATGTTATTGTATTGCCTCCAACAGTATATAGCTATGAGTTAGTTTTGATTGTCATATTAATCTCCATTGACTTAAAAAAAATTGTGCCAAACCTAATCTTTAACATAGGAAATCATTTATTTTTATTTTTTATAGATACTTATAATCATGGAAGAGGAAGATGTTGTTTTCATCTGTGAAATGGCCACACTTATTTCTTTACTTTCACCAACAGATTAATTGCTATGAAGGTTGTACAATGCTGAGCTAGGTGTGTATTTTTATAGTGGTTTCAATGGCTAAACCGATTCTCTATGCTCTACAATTAGGGATTACCACCAAGGTTTTTTGGCATTTAAAAAAAAATAACTATAGATTTCTATTAAGAATATATAAAATATCACATTGTGGGGTCTACTAAAAAGGAAATCAGACTTTTACCTAGAAATTTTAAGGTTTTTGAGTTTTTTATAAACCACTTGTCCATATAACTGATATAGCTTAAGTGATATTTGTTCCTCTTATCATCATCCTTAACTATTACAGAGATGACTCTTGGGATAGAAAGAATATTGCCGAGGAACAAAAAAAAAAACCTAACTGCTAAGAACATTCAGAGATTGTGGGAGGACTGGATATAACCCGAGGTCGCGTCCATCCTTCGACTACCTAGTTGCACAAATCCCATACGAGGTTCATCCTTGGGGTGATTTATAAGCTCTGGCTTGTCATCATCTAGTCAAACTCATCACTCTCGGGTCCCTTCCTGACTAGCACTATCTTCTAGGTGCCCTTGTTGCACACTCTGGTCTCTGGCGTCTTCTTGTTGAAGCGGATTCCAAATTGGGATTTACAAAAAAGATCAAATTTGGTCTCTAAGATATGAATTTTATTTCTAGTGTCTTTGTTATCCAATTGTTGTTGAGCTACGACGTGAGCCACCATAGCTTTGGTCATCCAGTATATCTCCTCTTGGTGGAAATATTTTCTTTTTCTGGTCCTGATTTTCCCCGGGTCTATCACCCATTCCTTCACTTCCAATAAAATATCCTCCTTCGAGATGGAATTCCTCTTCTTAAGGACCATCTCCTGTAGCGTATATATGGCCCTTTTTTCCACTTTTGAAAAGAGGTGGTGGAAACATTTTCTTGCCTCCCTTGCAGCTTGCACTGCTCTGTTGTGGGCCATCAGGTCAACTAGAGACAATTGCTTCTTCTCCCATCGCTTCGACTTGAGATTCCCACAAGGCATAGTTGAGTCGTGTCTTTTCATGGGAGCCTTTCTTCGACCTGAATCCATACCCCTTCGCTACAACCAAACCTCCATCTTCAACCACTAGAAAGGTGTTGGACATTGTATGAGATCACCTTCTCCGGGAAACAGGGGCTCTTGACTTAAAACTATCCACACGAAACAGAGTGAGCGACCTGGGGTGGTGGAGCATCCCTAAGTCTTAAAATTCCTTACTAATCACAAGTGACTCGATCCTATCGAAAACTTGTCAACTATTCCTGAGATGTTCACACCTGAATTAGAGATGGTGCTTTGCATACTAGCAGACCACATCCTTATATTAATGGAGCATGTCTTCAACCTCGAATCACTCCCTGGCTTCCTCTCTCTATAATGATTAACTTCTTTAGTAATACTACCTTGAGCCTGAGTCTGGTCTCCTGTGCTCATAATTTTGACTAGATTGGGGGGGTACGCCATGAGCATCATCCCACTTGAACCCTTCATTAAACCTGCCACTGAATCAATATGCCATACTTCCATTATTGGGATTGTCATTTCCATCAACTAACTATCGTCCTTTCGAATCGAGCACCGTCTGTACATTCCCTCTTCCGTATGCATGTCATATGATGCCAAAGTGGGGGTACAACAGTTATGTAGACATGTGGGCAGCTCACATCCCCACCTTGGAGTCTCTAACTACCACAGTTCTCACCCCATATGGAAGAGGAGTATCATTCAGGACTAAACATGTTATATTTCTCACGAATCTCTCTTGGGGCCACTTCCCCCTAATGTCATTGGGCATCCCTTGGAATCTTGTCCATTACCACATTAGCCAGGTAGTCTTCCACTATATTAGTTTTTCTTCTTAGATTGATTGGGATTATGGCTAAGTTTTCCCGAATGACTTGGGCCACCTCTGAGAGGCCTAAGGAGAGACGTCAGTTAGTTGAAATGTGCAAGACAGAGGTGTTCCATTGATTATTTTCTTCAGGGATACTATTATTATTTGGGAGTCCCCTTCAATTATGAGTGTTGTATATGTGAACTCGGTTACCACCCTGTTGACGGGCGAAATCGACTGTCCGTCAACTGAGAGAGTGGAATCGGTCCGGGGTTGTCTAATAACCCAAGCCGTTTGGGATGAACCACCCTGACGGGTTTAGCGGATCCATTAGCCGATCTAAGGTACTAAGAAAACAAAAGAAAACTAATCTAAACTAACTATTAAAACTAATCTAACTAAAAGAAAACAAATAAAACTAACTAAACTAAAACTAACTAATAAACTAATCTAACTAAAAACTAACTATTAAAACAAACAAACTAATCTAACTATTCTATATATACAATCTACTATCTAATGCTAAACTAACTCAAACTAATTAACTAACTAACTACTGACTGAAATACAACTTATTCACAAAATGTACAATATCTACGATTTACAGATTTGAATAAAACCTGAAAAACTCATTTGCATTCTGTCCTAAGACAGAGACAGATATTTTTTGTTGATTTTATAATTTTATGAACAGAGATAAAACAGATACTAACTAAACTAAACTACTAATATACTAATTCTAATTACTAATCTAAACTAAAACATATATCTAACTAAACTACTAATAAATATACTAAACAAATAAATAACAAACTAACCTGGAAACGCTCCAAATTTGTTCTGTGTATGATGACTGTTTTAGTAGACCGGAGGGACGAAACCCG
Organism: Picea mariana; assembly: GCA_032191745.1. Taxonomy (NCBI): domain Eukaryota; kingdom Viridiplantae; phylum Streptophyta; class Pinopsida; order Pinales; family Pinaceae; genus Picea; species Picea mariana. The sequence goes on along the minus strand of JASDQU010104753.1, from coordinate 2,388 downwards.
CACTGAATAATCCAGAAGCTTCTCGTAAACGATAGCTACGATGCTCTTCAAGTTTGTTTACAGGACAAACAAGACATAAAAATCACAACAATCATATAATTTATAAATCTCTACAATTAGATAAACCCCTATGCAAAGACTTACACAAAATAATTCAATTGATGAAGAAGAGAAATCTGTCATTCATAAACTGAATCAAGTAATTGTCATGTTTTTTAAATTAGTGAAAGAAATCAGACATGGATCATATTAATTAAATCATATCATTCTGCAAAAGACTATGATAGCTAAAGTAGTCACTAATCAAATGCAAATTGATAAGCATAAACATGAAACAAAAGATTGATATTATGAAACCGAAAGCTGTAGCAGAACATCAACTTTTGTCCCAGTTTGTATTAGAATTCCATAGCCTGGTTCTCCCACAAGTGAGGATGATCCTTATTACAAAAATAATAAGTATTTATAAGTTTTCCACAGGGTAAAACCTCCCTGTGGAAGTTATCAAACTGTTTACATAAAATCTGGGAGGATCTCCCAAGTTCAACTAAACTAGGAAACTAAAATAAAACTAAATACACAAATATCCCCTAGACTGTCCATCATATCCCTTGCAGTTTGAATTTACCTGAAAAGGACCAAAAATGGACAAGTTAAAAGGATATTTTATTAATAAAATAATAAAAAACTAATTCTATAGACTAGCTACATAATCTTGCGATTCTGTAGCTGGTCTAAAATAAGACACAGAATCAGTATTAAAATTAATTGAAAATCTTTTAAAGAATTAAATTCAATTAACCTCCAATCACCATTTGAAAACGAATCATTTAATTTAAAATTATTATACCATTCGAAATCAAACAGGATAAAAAATCATTCAACCGAATACAGAGATAGGAATACTCTGTTTCTTTTGTTACCACAAAGTCAGGTGATAAAATAATATGGAACAGAAATGCAATCGTTTCATATCCAATCGAAATCAACATAATCAAAACAATTCTCAAGCAATCGTTGAGCTGCCTTGTCAACAGGAAATATGAATTCGACCAGATCATTTTCAAATCGTTGTAACTGTGTTAACACAGCAAATGATTCATGCCACGAATAGATCAGTTCAAACTGGCACAAAAATCAATTCAAATAAAATTGTAACAGGATCGATCGATTAGCAACAAAATTCATAATTTGTTATTGCAAATTGGGCAATCAAGATCGATTGACTCTAATCAACATCGTTCCATTCAAACGAATTATAACTGGATCTGGTAGGGATAACACAATCAATCGATTCGTTTTGCAAATTTAACATTAAACAGAGCAGTATCTCTGATACGAATCTATCAAGAGAATCGAACAACTGGATTTAAACACTATCATCGAAAATCGTAGTCATTCCATGATTCGGGCATGAACATTATTCGCACAGACTTAAATGAATGTATCGTTTTCAAAACAAAAAAACAGAGTCATTTTTCCCAACTCGGAAACGATCAAATCTAGAACATTATACAACACAGCATCGTAACAACCAAATTCATTGAAATCGTTCGCCAATCACAGCATATGAATCATAACGAAATCATATCCAATCATAATTGTATTCTAAATTGAGTTTGAAAACTTCCTGTTCGGAGTGGATACAAAACGAATTAAATTGAAAACAACCCATTAATTTCGTTACTTCAATTAGACAAACTTAGCAAACCAAATCCAAACGAAAACCATTCAAATCTAATAAAAATCCATGAGCAAATCGTATATCCAATCAAAGCAAAGCAATGTACAGGATGATCACCGAATGATAGAGGCATTTGAATGAGAGACAGAGCTATTTCAAATCCTTATATCAACCCTGATCATTCACAAAACAAAAACGATATCAAATTTTCATACCTGTATAGCGACGAGACGGTTTGATTATGCCAATTTGGAGTTGACAACGGCTGTAGCTGATTCAACATTTTTGAAAAGTCTGGAACCACTTGTCTTTTTCTTCTTATCAGTTGCTTGGAGCTGGTCTCTTTGGCTGGTCAACATTGCAATTTGGTCTTCCAGCGATTGAATTTTCGATTGGAGTATAGGAACATCAATGTAGTATAGTTCCAGCCATAAATCACATCGGTCACAGAAAGACTGTGTAGGGTTTGAAAGAGAAGGCGAGGGTTTGATCATATTACTGAGGGTTTCATTAGGAAATTTCATATGAGGGTAGCTAGGGTCGTTTCTCAGGCAAGGGGGAAGATTTGTCGAGAAATCGTAAGGTGGTTCGGGGCATAAACCCTGTGAGTAAGGGTACTCGCTGACTAAGAAACGTTCCACATCAGAATCAGAATCCTCACCAAGGACAATAGGGTCTTTCTCAACAGAGGGTTTAGGCTTATT